>VUYV01000055.1:4925413-5005890 GCA_008711295.1 Anarhynchus alexandrinus | reverse complement strand
TTTTTTTTTTCCTTTTTACTTTTTCTAAAACTTGATGTACACGTATTTTTCCAAGAGGCACAGAGCAGGGAGACTCTCTTGCTTTCCGTCAGTCTTGAATGCGTGAGCTCCTAGCTCATGTGAGTTTCAAGAATCTCGTATGGAATGGTATAGGACCCAAACATAACTGAAACAACCCATGGTTCTGATTGTGGTAGGTGAAAAGCTGGGTCTCCTGCCTGTTATGCATTTCTGTGTGCTGGTTACTTCTGTGTAGAAAAGGAATTTTGATCTAACAGCTTTGATTAATCCCCTCTCATTTTGTGGGACTGTTGCAAATAAAAGTGGAGCAGAACACCTACATCATAAATTTATAGAGCTAACGATAGAAAGTAATTTACTATGGAATTTTCTGTTTGCAATAATACCATTGAGTTAGCATGTAACTTTGTGCAGCAGATGAAAGCAAAATGAAAATTTTTTGCTGCCAACGTGGAGGTGTTCTTCATCTTTGTTATATAGGTTGAAGGCACGTCTCTTTAATGCTTTTATTGGGGTCTAATCTTACAATAATGCTGTGAGCAAGGTTTTAAAGCAAAGTTTTTTCATATTCTTCATTTGCATATACTAATATAGAAGAAAGAAGTTAAAGCACTGTGGAGACACATTCAGGATGGAAATGTATGTGTGATGGCAGATCATCAAACAACATTAAAAGAAATGGCATTACAAAGGAATTAGGCTGGAGCAAGATGGAAAAGATTACTGCGGGGGAAGGAGTGTGATAATTTGGGTATTTTTCCTATTTTGCCAGGGTTTGGGGTTTTTTTAATAAATTCATAAAATTTTAATTAATCTGAAATGAGAGTGATATCAGAAATGATCAAAGTAATTATTTAAGCTGTTAAAATGATGAACTTTGACAAGTCATTTCCACAAGTCACCATAACTCTGATTTCATAAATTGAAATCCCAAGCAAGATTTCTGTTTTCACTGACAATTAAATGATAGGTGGAACTGAATGTAAATAAGTTCCAGGTGATGGTGAGATCTTGATACAATAGTACAATAGTACATAGTTATAAGAAAATATCATCTTGATGCTCAGTAGGAGTCAAAAGGCAAACCAAGTGTAAGGATTTATAAGAAAAAGAAGTAGGGGTCAAAACATAAAGCAATATTATGCCAGTATGTAAATCCAGAATGGAGTTATACCTATACTGTGTACAGTTCCAGCATACTTCCCTACCTTCAGGAGGTGGAAAACATACAGACAGAGCTACGTAGAGGATTGAGAAGTATGGAATAGCCTCCATCCAAGGAACAGACTGGGATCACTTCTGGCTGGAAGAGAGATGAATGAGAACAGGGAAGTACAAAATCTTCAGTGGCTTAGAAAATATGAATAGAAGTGATCACACACAGTCAATTCCAATACAAGAGCTAAGGAGCATGAAGTGGAACTGGCAGGTTCAAAAAACATACAATACATAGTGCAGGTGGAGAACTTCTCTGTAGAGTGTTGTCCATCCTAAAAGCTGGCACACTTAGGGAAGAAGAATCTATCAAGAGGTGTTAAATACAAAGATGTGACCTCACTCTCAAGAAATCTTTGAGTGGCAGATAGTTAGAATATTCTAGAGAGTTGTTCCTGTATGCTTGGCCTTCTTCAGATTCTTCCCTAGGGAAGGGATGGTATGGTAGGACTTGTATTGGGCTCGGTAGACCTTTGTGAGCAAGTACATCTGTTGTTCTATGCTTCAGCTATGCAGAGAAGGAATACCTCTGTAATTTTTAAATTTTCTTTGCATTAAGTTTTATTTCTATTCTTTATAATGTTTTCATAGAATAAAGAGAGGTGTTATGATGAACTGCAGATAGCACTTCTGAACGCTGATGGAAGAATATTTAGAAAGTAATTCTCAACACCAGGTGTCCTGCACTCTTTTCCAAGTACGTCAACATATCATATTTTTATAGCACTTGATAGTTGTGCTACAATGGAAAAACATATTCATCGAATATGTCATAAAGAGGAAGAAGTCCCCAGTGTTTACTCATTTTTATTTAATTCATACAAAACTGTGGCTCCTGAAAAGGAAACTGAAACTAAGAACTGAAATATAAGATTATAGAATCGTTGAAACTAGAGGGGGACCTCTGGATATTTTCTAGTCCAATGACACTGCTGAAAGCAGTGACAACTAGAGCAGGTTGTTCAAGACCATGTCTGGTCATGTTTTGAATATTTTCAAAGATGGACTCTCTACATCCTCTCTTGGCAACATGTTCCAGTGTTCAATCACCGTCATCATAAAAAAGCTTTTCTCTGATGTTTAAATGCATTTCCTGCATTTCAATTTGTGCCATTTGTACTTTCATTGAATATCACGGACAAAAGTCTGGCTTCATCTTCTTTACTCCCCCCCCCCCCCCCCTCCCCTTCTGTTTTTATGCACATGGATAAGATTTTCCTGAGCCTTCTTGTCTTAAGGCAAAACCCCAGCTCTCAGCCTCTCCTCATGTCAGATGCTCCAATACCTTGAGCATTTTAGTGGTCTCTTCCTGGACTCAAACCAGTATGTCCATGTCACTCTTGCACTAGAGATACCAGGCTTGGACACAGTACTCCAAATATGTTCTCCCCAGGGCTGAGGAGGAGAATCACCTCCTTCAACCTGCTGGTGACACTCTTCCTAATGCAAGGGCACATTGCTGGCTCATGTGCCACTTGGTCTGTACCAGGACCCCCAGGGCCTTTTCTGCAAAGCTGCGTTCCAGCCAAACACCACCCAGCCTGCCTGGGTGGGTGTCTGTGGTTCTTCCTCCCCAGGGACAGGACTTGGCATTTCCCTTTGCTCGGCTCAGGAGATTCCTGTCAGCCCAGGACATAGCAGCACAACCATCTGGTGTATCAATGCCTCCTTCTACTTCTGTATCATCTGCAAACTTTCTGAGGAAGCACTCTATCCTATCATTCACATCATTAATATGTTAAACAGTACTGGCCACAGTTTTGATTGCTGAGAGAGATCACTTGTGACTGGACTCCACTTGAACATCGTGCTGCTGTCTATCACAATGCCTTGAGTCTCGCAGTTTTGTCAGTTTTCAGTCCCTGTCATGGTCCACTTGTCTAGTCCCTATGTTTGTCTATGAAGATGTTATGGAAGTATTGAAAGCCTCGCTCAAGTGAAGATAAAGAGTGCCAACTGCTCTCCCTACATCCACCAAGCTCAGCATTTTGTCATAGAAGGTTATCAGGTTGTTCAGGCAGGATTTCCCCCTCATAAATCCTTGCTGACTACTTCCAGTTGCCTTCTTGTCCTTAATGTGTTTGGAAATGGTTCCCAGGGGAATTTGCTCCATCTCTATCACAGGGATTAAAGTGAGGTTGACTGGCCTGTAGTTCCCTAGGTCCTTCTGCTGGCCCATGTCAATCCCAACCCAAGTGGGATCTTTGGGTTTTCCAGTCTTCAGGGACCCCCCTCAATCACCATGATCTTCCAATGATAATAAATGGGGTCTTACAACATCATCAACCAGCTCCCTTACTCCTCATGGATGATTCAACTGATCCCACAGATTTGTGTATGACAACCTGGTTCAATGTTCCCTAATGTGATCCTCCTAACTGAGCATAAAACTTCGTTGCTCCAGACCTTCCCACTGTTTTCAGGGGCTGTGATTCCTCAGGGTAAATTTTATCAGTAAAGGCTGAGGTAAAGATGGTGTTGGGTACCTCATCCTTTTCCATGTCCTTCGTCACCAGGTCCCCTGTCCCATTCAGTGGCAGGCCCTTAATTTCCATAATCTCCCTTTTGCTGTTGATGGATCTGTAAAAGTCCTTCATGTTGCCTTTCCTGTCTCTCCCGAGATTTAACCTCAGCTTTGGCTTTCCTAACCCCATTCCTACACATTCAGTGTTTCTGTATTCCTCTGGTTTCACCTGTTCTGACTTTCACCTCTTGTACAATTTCTTTTTAGGTCTGAGTTGAGTCAGGAGTTCCTTGTTCATCCATGCAAGCCTCTTGCTGCTGTTTCTTGATTTTTTCCATGTAGGGATGGTCCATTCTTAGGCTTGGAGGAGGTGATCCTTGAAAATGAACCAGCTCTTCTGGGCTGCTCTTTTCTCCATGACCATCTCCTGTGGGATCCTTCCAAGCAAATCCTTCAACAGGCCAAAGTCTGCTGTTCTGTAATCCAGGGTTGTTATCATGCTATTTGCTTGTTTCCTCCTTTCAGGATCATAAACTCGACCATCTCATGGTCACAGCAACCAAGGTTGCCACCAACCTTCTCCTCCTCCACCACTTCTGCCTTTTTTTCTATGTATCCTGTCCAGAGGAGTGCCTTCTCTCATCAGATCATCCATCGCCTGTGTTAGGAAGTTCTCATCAATGCAACCCACAGATCCCAAGGATCTGTGGTTTCCTGGGTTGTCTTTCCAGGGTGGTTAAGTCGCCCATGAGAACCAGGATCTGCAAACATGAAGCTTTTTCCCATTTTCTGAATACAACCTCATCAACTTCTTCTTCCTGATCAGGTGGTCAGTAGTAAACACTGACTCCAACATACACCACTTTGTTATGCCCTCTGATATTAACCCACGTGATCTAGACTGTTTTATTATCCATCCCAAGGCAGAGCCCCATGTATTCCAACTGCTATCTCACGTAACAGGCAACTTTTCCTTTTTCCCTTCCCAGCCTGTTCCTTCCTATTTATCTGTTGCAGCACTCCAGTCATGGGAGCCTCCCCACCACATCTCTGTGACCCCAATGAGGATGCAACCCTACAACTGCACACATACCTCTCATTCCACCTGTTTGTTCTCCATGCTGCGTGCGTGCATTGTTGTACGGGCACTTCGAAGAGATGCTCCATCACACTGACTTTCCAAAAAAAGTGTAAACGCTTACTCCACTGTTCGTTTCACACATGTCCTTCTGGCATTTGCATGCATACGCTTCATGTGGGCTTCCTTCCATCCTGTTTTGTTGTTTTAAAGCTCTTTTTGTCTACCTCACCCTGCCTAGTCTCTTGCCATTCAAGAAAAAAACAGTGAGCTATTGCCTGTATCTGGCGAAATTGTCAGATACCTGTATTTCTGAAAACAAATTATTAGACAGAAAATCTGATTTCCACAAACTTTGTTAATAAATTCCGAATAATGATATTTTGTTTAAATCTGGTCACCTCTGATCAAAAAATGAACTGATAAAGGATCAGGTACATGCAAGAAATGTTGGGTTAATAAAAAAAAAATGCAAACCCTCTGATATTAAAAAAGTCTAAAAAAGTACAGCTCACTTAATTTTGCAGAATTGATGCTAGGAGGGTATATGATTATTGTCTCTAAATTTCATGGAATATGAAAGGCCAGGAGGGGAGATAAACTACTTAAACTCTTTGTCAGTGCTGACATATGAGAAATATAGTTAAAAGTTGATCATGAGTAAACAGAAGCTGGAAGTGAGAAGACGTTTCTAAGGCACTCGATTAGTTGAAGATCTAGAATTGTCTTCTTTTAGGGGGGTAATGATTTAACATTTGAAATTCAGAGTTTAATAAGTATATGAAGGACATTATATGATAGGGAGACTGGACTCATGTTTCTGTGTTTATGAACTGGGGCCCGGATTTTTGCAAAGACCTTGTGAAAACTGCTTGCATTCCTCCTATTTTCCAGTTAAAGGCTGGCTAGCTTCCTCTGGATTTTGTGATATTTTTTTCAGCCACAAATGGCTAACACAAGAGAGAGAATACCAAAGCTATCACTGCATCTCCTTTAAAATGGTTCATTTGCCTCGGGCTTTAGGATTTAGCTGTAATGAAGATGAAAGATTGATGGCTGACTGCTGACCTACTTTGAGGAAATGAAAGAGCAGGTGGCATGCTGCTGACTAGGAAAGTAAAAAGCTGTACTAAATACCGACAAATAAAAGCATGGCTAAATAAAGTCTCTTTTAGATCACAGCTACTTTTCAGTAGCCCAACATGGAGTAATACACACCTGGGAACCTCAAAACCTCTTGCATATAACTGTGTGTGTGTGGGTAAATATATCCAGCCTATTTGAAATAGTTATTTTCATTTTACACAAGAAGGCTCTGTGAGTTACTGTTAGGGCTTTGAATCTATCAAATTGTCACAGTGTATTTTAGAAACTAATAGGAAAAGCTAGATGAGGCAAATTACCAAAAAAGCCCGTACAGCTTAAAACGCGACAGACTTGTGTCAATGCTTGCAGCAAGCTGTACCCCGAGTTTTGTTTAAACTTTGGTGAGAGAGAGGCATGTTCATCTAAGCTTGGAATTGAGGCGCTTCCAGCTGTGTGACAGAAGTGTTTAATAGTTAGTGACAACCAGTCCGTCAGCAAAGAGCTGCCACCTTTTAACTCGGAGCAGTGTACTGTAATTTGTGTTGGGAACTTCACACGTGAATCATGAGAAGGGGCTAAAGGAAAACATTGTCAGTGTCTTGTTAGCAATCTTCTGTTTGAAGCAAACCAGTAGCTACATTGGTGAATGAACCTATTGTTGACCACCAAATATGGCTGCAACTTCTCAGGACTGTCAAGTTTATAGAAAATGGCATCATTTTTAAGCTAATTGCTTTCATTACAAAGCAATTAACTTCCATGTTTTGGAGCAGGTAGAGAAGAAAAGAGCCATATTGCCTACCTTGAGATCTAAGGGGAAATGGACTGAGCTGCAAGCCAAGAGACTGCGTTGTAAGTGAACATCCTCCCCTTACATCTTGCATTTCCGCACTTCCAACAGCCCTCATTGCTAACTACAGTGTCATGCTGACATCCTGAAGTGAAAGCAAATTTTACAATTTAAGTAAGTCCCTCTGTATTCAGCTTCAGATGGCAACGGGACTGTAGTATGTCATTTAAGACATCCAATTCTCATTCATTTGGAGAAGTCAAAGGTGTGTGCCATTTTTAAATCAAGTCTGGCTCTGACTTTCACTTCAATAAATTATTATAAAGGTTCAAGAATGTGATAAAAGGCATTTTTGTAGATCTTTAGACTCTTGTTCTTTTACATGGAGAGCTTTTAGTTTAGTCTTTGGGTGCAATTCAGACACGGGAGATACCAAGCTATTATGCTGTCCAGTCTGTAACTGTTCCCAAGACCTTTCCTTTTTTAAGTCTGGGAATAAAATTTGATTTTAGCATCTGACATTCAGCCCATATTCTAAAATAGCTTAGTAACTCATTAGTCATTTTTGTACTATCTTCCTTTATTTTCCAGTTTTGAAAGGGGAGACAGCTAGAGGAAGTGGCCACTTACTATTTTGGTGTTACTCAAAGCCTGACAGTGATTTAGATGTACAAAAGGGAAAAACATCTATATGTGTATCCGGGAAAGTGCCAAGTGTAGGTGCTGAACTTTTCACCCTGTAAAACATTCTAGTTAGAAGAAAATTTACATTTGTTTTTGATATTTGTGGTGGGTGCAGGAGAGTTGCAGGAAATTTTGCCTTTGTATCCAAATAGTAGAAGGCATTATGTATGTGTATCCTGTAAAGGAAAAAAATTAATGTCATCATTTTTTTTCCTCAAAATAAGTTTGTTTTCCAAGTTGTATTAATAATTATGGGTGTGGTTGCCTTAGCGTGTAGGAATTGTGCTATCAAGACTTCATTTTCTCTGGTTTTGATGTAGCTCCCCAGGTGTCTGGTAGCTGTTCATACAAAGCAAACTTGTTTCGTCGCAGTCCTACATCCCGTGTCATAGGCTCTCCATCAGACTTTTGCACCATATTCAGCTCACTGAGAGTACAGATCTATTGAAGCTCTGCATAAAAGCTCTAGAGAGGACAAAAAAAATGGTTACTTTTATGATGGTAGGATTAACCCATAAAACAGATTAAAAACTACATATTCATCTTTTTAAAATTATTTAATCTTAGGATGATTCAGAATCTTTTAAACGTTTCTGAATGATAAGACTGCCTATATACACTAGTGATAGGGAAAAACAAGAAGCCCTTTTCTATTGATCGTACTCCACCAAAACCATGAGAAACAGGAATGAAGGTGAGGGTGACCTAAGGAAAAAAGATAAGAGGAGCAGAAGACTAATCTTCTTTTGGATCAGAATCCCAGAAGCCAGGAAAGAAAACAAGGCAAAATATGTGGCTATCAGTGAAAATGACTGTGCCTGGACATACCTAAGACACATCTCTAAAGATGATTCCAAGATAATTGTTTCATTGTCTTAGACATAGACTGCAAAGTAGTAACTGAATAAATTCTTTTTAAAAGGTTAATGAAGTCTAGCCATTAAAATTGAGGGCATTGGAGTGTGTTTTGGAAGTGAGGACTATTTTAGTGCAGTTAGTAAACATTAATTAAAAAGAAGACTCTTGCCTTAAAAGTTCTATTCAGAAAATTGTGTGGTGAAGTGATGTCAATATTCTTCTTTTGTGTTAGAAATACCCTGCACCTATGTGAAAAGGATAGTATTTTCCTTTTGTATAAAATTAGAATCCATGGAAATTTTCTTCCATTGGTACTGAAAGATTTAAAATGTCTCTGTATCCCTAGATGTGATTTACATATGACATTGAGAGGGTTTAAGTGATATTGTTCTAAAGTGGACATATTTTGTGACATCTCTAAATTGATTTTGCCCTGGCTTATAGCCATTTAATTCACATCAGAACTCTTGCCGTTGTACAGTTATTAATATAAAACCTTTTTCTAATTCTGCAATTGTTTTCACCGGTTTGAATGAAATATTTTTAACTTATTTAAATTAAGCTAATGATGTTTACGATGTAGGGAAGCCACAAATTTCCAAGCTAGCAAGTTACCTGCCGCAAAGACATTCTCACTGTAGGTGGAATAAGTTGAAGGATTGAAATCTTGTCTATTTGAATACTCGGATTAGGGTCTAATACTGGTTTGTGGACAAAGGGATAAACATTATGACTTATGGAAATCAAGTGAAAATTTAGTTTGCTTTGGGATTCAGTTTTTTCTTGATATTGTCAACTGAATTATTCATCATAAACAATTTGTGGGATTTATGATAGGAGTGGTCTGTAAAAAAACGTTCAGTAGTGATTTAATTCTTTTTTTCCCCGCATTTTCAGTCACTACTCTCCTTTTTCTTTTTTCCATGTTTGCCTAAGTCTTTCAATGAACAGAACTGTAGCTTTTTCTCTTTGATGTATGTCCCTTTTGATTAGGAGATCATCAATTATTTAGATTGTTCCAAACCTTGCAGCCTAATACTTTGAACATAAGACTGTAAGTAGAGCATTTTGAAGATCAGTGTTTAAAAATAGGTCATGTTTTTCAAGAGACCAGCCAATTCAGTGCTTGAAAATCTGGAAAATCTCCTGATTAACATTCAGTATTTGTTAACCTAATATGGACTTGTTTTTACAACATTAGCCATATTATTTTCTCTATTTAGAAAAGTCACCTAGCTTATGCATAACATTTAATGCCAGTTGTATTATTAACAGAATCTATTAAAAACCAAGAACAATGTTATTTAAGTGGTTTTGTTGAAGGAAAAAAAAAAGGTATTTTCCTAACTTCCGTTTAACATCCATTTCATACAGTTTGGGAAGCTTATAAAATTATCAGTGTTGTTTTGCTATGATAATTATTTGGTGCATGTTCTTTATTATTATTAATAATAATAATAGTAATAATAATATTTTGCATTTCTGAAGCACTTTTCATCTGCCGACCTCAGTTCTTTTTGCAAACAGCTAATTAGACTTCAAAACACAGTAAGTGGTGTTATACCCACTTTTCTGCAGGGCAGTACTGGAGGGCAAACCATGCTGCCTCTCAGTAGGCAGTCCAGGATGCTTGAGAGGATGAGTAGGAACCCCCATGAATATGCATTGTGAATTAATATGCCATGAGGGAAGTTTTCTTACTTATTCCAACTAATTAGCTCATGGCCTAATAAATGAAAAGGACAGAAATTTCAAACTGTTGCCTGCAACTGCATGCTTAAAAGTTTTCATCTTATCTCGTCACATGGCAGTGACAGTCATGGCAATAGCAAAGCTTTTTACAGTGGCTTCATATGCCAGAGAGATGTTCAAACAAAACTAACTACTTACAGATATTTTTTTGATTAATTGTTATTTTCCATCCGAACCTGTTTGAAGTGTGACAATTCTATTTCTTCCAACTTTGCTTCTTTAGTTTTGGTTTTGGTTTTCAAAAGAGTGCTGGCCAAGTGCTTTCAACAATGTAGCTCCTCATACTCGGCTAGTTTTGGTGGCACTCCAAGCACTGTGGTGTTCTAAGGACTGGCTGTTACATACAGGTATATTGGCAATTTTAACTCCACAAAAACCCTGATACAGAACTAGTTATCTCATCAAACCACACATTCAGTTTAACATCCTCCTTTTTAAAAAAGGAGGATAAACTTCTATGATGAAATAACTGGCCTGGTAATTGAGGGGAGAGCAGTGGATGTTGTCTACCTTGACTTTAGTAAAGCTTTTGATACTATCTCCCATAACATCTTCGTAGAGAAGCTGTTGATGTAGGGGCTGGATGAGCAGACAGTGAGGTGAATTGAAAACAGGCTCAATGGCTGGGCCCAGAGGGTGGTGATCAATAGCACAAAGTCCAGTTGGAGGCCAGTAGGTAGTGGTGTCCCCCAGAAGTCGACACTGGGTCCAGTCCTGTTCAACATCTTCATTAATGATGGGGTAGAGTGTACCCTAAGCAAGGTTGCTGATAACATAAAACCGGGAAGGGTGGCTGATACACCAGAGCATCGTCCTGCCATCCAGGGGGACCATGACAAGCTGGAGAAATGGGCTGACAGGAACTTCATGCAGTTCAACAAGGGGAAGTGCGAAGTCCTGCACCTGGGGAGGAATGAGCCCATGCAGCTGTACAAGCTGGGGGCCAACCAGCTGGAAAGCTGGTGGACACCAAGTTGAACATGAGCCGGCAATGTGCCCTTGCGGTAAAGGGGGCTAATGGTATCCTGGGCTGCATTAAGCAAAGCATTGGCAGCCCGTGAAGGAAGGTGATCCTTCCCCACTACTCAGCACTGGTGAGGCCACGCCTGGAGTACTGTGTCCCGTTCTGGACTCCCCAGTACAAGAGAGACATGAACATACTGGAGAGAGTCCAATAGAGAGCCACAAAGATGAAGAAGGGACAGGAGCCTCCCTCCTATGAGGAAAGGCTGAGAGAGCTGGGACTGAGGGAGTTCTCATCTATGTATATAAATACCTGAAGGGAAGAAGCAAACAAGACAGAGCCGGGCACTTTTCAGTGGAACCCAGTGACAGGACCAGAGGCAATGGGCACAAACTGAAAGACAGGAGGTTTTGTCTGAACATCAGGAAACACTTTTTCACTGTGAGGCTGACCGAGCATTGACACAGGTTGCCCAGGGACGTGGAGGAGGCTCCATCCTTGGAGATATCAAAAGCCACCTGGACACGGTCCTGGGAAAAATGCTGTGGGTGGTCCTGCTTGAGCAGGAGGGTTGGACCAGATGACCTCCAGAGATCCCTTCCTACCTCAACAATTCTGTGAGTCTTTGATTCTGTGAAATAAAAAGGTGAATTTCCTAAGATTCTAGCTCAGGGCTGCTTGGGATTTCCTCTCTGCTACTAATTTTACCTTGGTTGCCATGGTACCAAAGGCAGAGAAGCAGAAGAAATCAAGTAATGAAGCCTACAAGTAGTTTCTCAAGGGAACAAGGAACTGAATAAGGTAAATTGATAATAAATAAAACAAAAACTATTGCTCACTTCATTGAACGCTTGAGAAAATAACAGAAGTATGCCTTTGAATGCAAAACTGTCTGGATTGGTATTTTGCATCTTTTTTTAATATCTGTAATTTCTCCCTATTATCTTAGATTTATTTCTCATATTATCTTTACGCAATAACCCAGTTTAATGTTTTCTGAAATCTGTTGCATGCACAGAGGATATTAATAAGACAAGTGAAACTATCCACAATTTAGGTCTTGTTTTAAGAGCAAATTGAGGCTTAGATGGCTGTCCCGGTGAATTTCATTGTATTTTTTTGCTTATGTTTTTTAAAAAAAAGTATTTGCTGTTCAAAAGTATTTTTCCTGGAGACTGGATAGAAGACCATTGTGAAATGAAGTACATCATTAACATGGTGGGCACATACTGTGAAGTTTATTGTACCTAATGTTTAGTACTTGAAAAAGACTAGGGTAAAACTGCTGGTAGAAATTCCTGTCTTTAACACCCAGACTATAGAATGGCATCTTGTCATCTGCATCTCATGAAGCAGGTCTTCAAAACATATGTCGTAGATTTTTAGTTTCTGTCTTTTTTGGGGTACCAGTTATACTGCTGATTCAGGCCCTGACTCTGCAAGCTATTCTGCACAGCCACCAACATGTGCCGAGTGGCTGAAATGTGGCTTTTCTGAACAATGACAGTATTCCTTTTATCACCAGATTCTTCATTAAGATATTGAAGATTATTCAGGGAGAGGTGGTGTGTTTCTTCTTTTTCTTTTTTTCAATTTCCCTTTTTTCCTTTTCCTTCTTCTCCTTTTCCTTTTACTTCTGCTTGTCCTTTTTCTTTTTACTTCTTTTTCTTTCATTTTTGTGCTGCTTCTCTTCAAAGAAAATAAACATTCACTTAAGAAAGTCCGGGTGGAAAAGTACTGCTTTAGGGCTCCACGGGTGAAATACAATTATAGAGGGCAAAAACATGAACGTGGCATGTTATAAAGTCAGTAACTCATGTGAAAATGCCAATGAGAGGCTATTTATCAAAAATTGTAACGTGTTATAAGGAAAAGCATTAGGAAACTGGCAAACAGTCCGAAGTATTTGGTATTATTCTTTTTTTCTAACTAATTTCTAATAAGCAGAAAATCTCAAGAACTCAGAAACTGCTAAGAAACACAGTAACCAGAAATTACATGGATCGTCAAATACAGATTATAGACTGTGTGAAAACCAGTCTTCTGCTGATTCGTTATGGACCTACATGAAATTTGGGTGAAAATAGTTCACTTTATAACACTAGAAAGAGTGGATTATCCTAAGAGAACGTCCCCAAGGTCTTCAAGCTACAGAATAGCTGTAGCCCCTTATGTGACCTATTTTCTGTGTTTTGGCTGGTACAGCTGAACAGCTGCAGACCCTCTGACTGATCTCCTTCTCTGTTAGTTTTGCAGAGTAAAGCTGTGTGTGGGGATCGGCATTTATCAGTCTATCCCTAGGCTGCAGTGTTGCCCCAGGGGTAATTCTGATGGAATAAGGGCTATAGCAGTAAAGTGATACCACCTGCTGAAAGAACGAGCTGTGAGTAATAGAAATGATCAGAGAGTTTTGTTTAGGCAAACTACAAATCTGTCTTTTTCTTTTCTTGCTCCTCGTTTTAATGTAACAGATGTCTGTTATCAGCACTTCTTCCCAATATCCAGCAGTAATGGAAACACAAAAATACACTTCTGTGTATTTTGACTTTTCAAAATTTTGAAAAGCATTTGGCACATATTCATGTTTTGGCAAGAAAAAGGGTTTGTTTTGTTTTTTTTTCCTTTTCATTTAGCATCATGGCAATACCAGTGGCTTTCCTGGCTGGGGCACTAAGATGATTAACACATAAACTTTTGCTGACATAAAGTAGTTATCACGTATTACCTAGCCATAAAATATGTGGTGTTTGGAGGGCGTGACTTCTATCTACTTCAAAATTTGTCTGATTGCAGATGTGTCTGCTGAATTGCCTCCTGTAATGTAGAGCAAGTGCAATGGCACTCGGTGAGGAGCTCAGCCTGGTCAATGCTCTTTCCAGAAGTCCCCAGGCTGTGCTCTGTAACTCTTCTGAGGCCAAAATAGATTGCTGTCCAGAGAAAATGTGTTTTGAAGTGACTCGTAGAAAATTTTTATCTTCTTACACGTTACTAATATACTACAGATTTTAATTTTCCACTGGGTGTTTTTATTGTAAGAAGTCTAGCCTCCTTGTGCTCTTCCCACACTCTTTTTTGATTCACCAGTTCAGCAATTAATTTTGTACCCTGTGAAGTCTGCTTTCTCCCTCTTTCCCCTGTGTTCCTCCCACACACCTTCTCCCCAGGCTTGTTGCACAGATAGAAAGAGGACAGGAGGAAGGACCAGAGAGGTGGGATCCATTTTTCAGAGAGGGCTTCGTGGGGAGAAGCAGCCCTGCTGCCAGCTGTCAAAAGTTTGACTCCGTCACTCTCGCTATAAGCTACATCTGCTCCTGAGTTAGGTTCCCTGCAGTTGTAGGCTTTGGTGAACCAACGTAATTAGTCTCCTTTAAACTTCTCGGAAAAAGGCATTTGGCCCTTTTTGGTTGATTATTTTATTTGACCTTGAAGGAAGGTGAAATCTAAGACTTTCTTGCCTGAAATCAGGGGTCTTGGATTTTGTTTGCCTCTTTTAGTGGAGGGAGAAAAAAACCCAAACAACTTGTTTTTAAACTGAAGGAAGTATGGATTTTGTGTACCTAAGCCCTGAGGAGGAGTTAGTGTTCAAGCCCTTCTTCACTTTATAACACTTACAATATGCATTTCCATCTCAACAACATGTGCTGCTTTTATGTTGTAAACATCTGACAAAATTGTACCAGAAATGTCTTCTGTTTCTTGCTTCCCTCCCAGATACAACTTGCCCTAAAAGGACTTGTATTCCAAAGCAACACAACCACCAGAGCAGCAGTGGGGTGTGTATTCACCATATCTGCACAGTCTTTTCAACTGAACCCACATGAAACAGACATAAACCTAGAATACGCCCTAAGCTATTTCATTGTTTATTTGGGCAGGATTATTTTCCCCTGGACTTGTCAGCCCTGCATTCCTGTGTATCTTGAAACAACCAGATTCTGCAAATTCTCTGCCTTTTGCTCCACGCAGTTGCATGTCTGATAGAAATATAAACTCAAGTTATAACCATGAATCAATTCCTGTTGAAACTGATGAAAAAGTATTACAGAAATTAGTGGCTTTGGACTGATCCAGATAAGTATTGAAACATTCTTCCCTCCCCCTCATTCCTTGGTTTCTTCTGCTCACTCTCTGTGTATATTTTGCATTTTCTCTTTTCATTCTTTCAGCTGCCTCCTTTCTAGATTACTCCCTTCCTCTTTATTCATTCACTTTTAACCTACCACACCTCCCATCTCAGCTTTTGCTATTGAAAACTTGCATTTACTCCTCCTTCAAGGAAAAATGTTTATCTTTCCTCTGCTGAGGACATACCTGTGTTTGGTTAACTAGAGTATTGCCTTTTCTGCTACCTTACCTCTGTATCTAGTGAGGCATGCGCTGATTTTGCCCAGCTGAATGTTCTGTAATGTGGTTCTACAGCAAATACTTTAGGGTCACTGCTACTGTTTGGTTTTTTTTATTGCTGCAGTTTTGATGTTGACCATATTGCTGCAAAACAAGGTGGAAAGCACATGCCCTATTTTCTCCCTGAAACATCTACATCCAATACAGATCAGATCTTCATCAACCTCTGAAACTATCATATTTTCCCCCCAGGAGCCTGCCTTTCATGTCTATGTAGATATAGCTAACAATGAGGCATACGGATGTGCATCTGCAACTGGGAAGACACTGTCCTTCTCACAAAATTCCAGAGTCTTAACAACAAAATAGAAGTAAAAAGCTAAGGAAAGGAATTCATATTTAGATAGTTGACAATACACATTCTTAATAGAAGTCCATCAAAAATGTTCATACATGCAAAAAAATGCTTGTTTGGACAGAATTATAAGCAGCACTCCTGCCATAGTTGCACTGTCAAAAGTTAAAAGGGTCATATTGGTGTTGGAGCAGACAACGTCCTTGTTTTTCCAAACTGCTCAGTACATGGGTTCATTCAGATTTGAACACTGGTATTACCCTTGCTAAGGCACTTTGCTTGAAAGCTTTTCCAGCCATTGACAGTCGTCTGACCCAATCTTCACTTCCACTTAAACTTTTATACAAGCTTAACACCTTCCCTGGGCCTTTGATTCATGTGTCAGCCTTCAAATACGTCTTCTTGTGCTGAAAAAAAAAAAAATATATATACAAAATACTTGATCTCCTTCAAACCGAGAACCCTAAAATAAACAGCAGAAAGAAATGTTTCATGTGACAGCCTGTCTCCTACAGAAAACAGAGCTGTGAAGTGCATAGACAGATGGCTGCTGCAGGCAAAGCATATTCTCAATGTGCGATAAATCAGATTTTTTTCATAAATATTCTTGTCATTTTTTTTTCAATTGCTGTTATATAAAGATTATTATTAACATTGAACAATGGGCTATCGATTTCATCCTCACTGCTGAATGGGAGAACATCATAATTCACTTGAGACTCTTCACTGGCAAGGCTCTTCTGAGTGGCAGGAAAGACTGGTTTGTGCTCCAAGAAATACCCTAGTTTTGGAGGTGACACCCAGATTATAAATTGTAGAGCCAACCACCTTTGACAGTTTTAGCTGCATTCTTTCCATTAACCTATACATGCTTATTAGTAGGATCCAAAGGGCTGACGCTTAAGGAAAAGCCTATTTATCTTTTCCTGAAATATGGAATTTCTGCTGCTCAGTGTTATGAGCTCATTCCAACATAGCGAGATTTCTGAACCAATGATATTTTAACGTACGATATTGTATGGTGCTTGTCTTTTTCCCTTTACTCAAGTCTCCTCTCTCTCTGCTGCATATTTTCCATCCACCAAACTTAACCACTGACACTGTCAAATTAGCACATATACTCTCGTTAGTGTGAAATTTAGCACAACTGCATCTAATAATTTAATAGTTGAGTTGAGAAACAGAAAATTTGCTTAAATAAAATGTACGTTGTGAAAAGCTGAAATAACCAGCATGACTATGCTCTGTAATTATGAATACAAGAAAGCCTACGTTTTTATTTTCCCATAGAGAGCTTGCTTTTCTGTTTGGTCTCCCAAACTTAGGACACAAATTGTTTTATCCCACACTGCATGCTCAGAAAGTAGGACCCAGTGGACTGCTTTCCCTTCTTTTTTTGTTCTTAATAGTCCCCTTGGCACTTTAATACATTTTGAAAGAGCCATGTCTGCTCCTCTGGCCTGGGGGAACTGTCAGACCTGACAGACTGCTGAGCCTTTTCCCTTTAGCCGTCCAGGCCAGGTCATAGATTGACGAAAAAAACAAACCCAAAACATTTGGGAAAACTTGACACTGAGGTTGCATCCTGGCAAAGAGGAATCCTGAGCCAGGTCTGAGTGAGAAGCCAGGAAGAAATGGGTCAGAGAAAGCAGCGTAAAACAGAAGTGATGTTAAATTCATGGTGGTGAACATAGTTAATGACCGTGGTCAGGCCAGGTCAGTGTTTGTCAGACCTGTTCAGTCGCCCGAGATGAAAAGTCTGTCACCAAAGAGAGTAACATGCTGACCTAGGAGTCTAACCTGTGAGGGAAAGGGTCCCATCACCTACTGTTGCAAATGTAATTGGATTTGTTAATAGTGCTCTCTTTTATTCGTCTGGAGTATTGATTTTGCGTCTTCTGCCTTCATGTCATTGCATGAACTAATTAATCATCAAGCATCCGCCTGATTTCAGTAGTGGAGTTTTGAGCAGGGCTTGGATTTATGTTTTACGTTGTGATTTTTCAACTCGGAACAAGCTGTACCAGTCACAGGAAAGTTTGCTACAATATTCAAGCTATTGTAGGAATTCAAATCCCAGCTTTAATCTTTCACAGAGATAAAAATCCTATCCTTTAAATACTACTTTGCAACTTTATTGATCTTTTACGATGCAGGGGGGAGATTGTACATAAGGTCTATGTAGTAGCATTGAATGCATGCACTAAAGTAGAATCTGCCAAGCATCACCTTTGTCATTCTACCATTAAGATGAAGTCCTTTCCTTAGCTTTTTATTTCTATTTTATTGTTAAGATTCTGGAATATGATGAGAAGGACAGTGTCTTCCCAGTTGTCGGTGCTTGTATGTATGCCTCATTGCACAAGGAGAAAAGCAGTCAGGAGCACAGAAGTGAGAACTAGGACACAAAGAAGAGCAGTAATCGTGCTGGTTGGTTATGGAAACTGGCACAGGTGAATGAATGATCTACAGACATGATCTACAGATCTACAGAGATCTACAACTCACAAATTCTTACATTTAGTGAAATACATATGTGTTAGTATATGATTTAGGTTTTTGATAGGCTTAACTCTTAGAAAGCAAGAATAATATTCTGCCCATGTGTGCAGCACTCTTCTCAGTGGCATGTTTCAGTTTCTGAAGTGCTCTCATGACCAAAATAGTGGTGATTTTTTGCCATTACCTTATTTTATGGGTTTGCATTCACTTTTTTCTGTCATGTCCTACTCTGTTTAATGTTACATTATTTGCTTTGGAGCCTTTGAAGGCAGGCTCTGGTGGCCTGTATGTACTCAGCGCAGCTATTAGATATGTCTAATTCACACTTCGCATGTAAGTTACACCATAGTTTACACCTCTGCTATTTACAAAAAAAACCAAAACTACCTTTCATTATTTGTTTGGTATTTCCATCAGTTCTGTCCTTTCCTGTTTCTCAATTTCATCTTCTGAGAAGACAAAAGGACTTGGACTCTTTCTGGGGAGCTTTAGCAGTATTTATGCTTCACTTTGAAATCCCTGCCCCTTGGTCTGCAGACACTTTGGTTTCACCAGTTAGTTCCCTCGCACCTAAAATTCTGCATCTGTGCATACCCCATGTAAGTGGAAGTTCACCACCCATGTTGTACCTCAGGCCTTTCTCTACACATATCCCTTTAGGCCTTCAGTCTAATGTCTGTCATCAGAGCAGGTCTAATACATACAAGTGAATAAGGTCCACTGCAAACACTGCAGTGTCAGGTGCTTTTGTTAAAAAAGTAGAGGAGCTGTTCTTGGTTCAGCCACCCTAACTGGGATGTTCCCCACAGCCTACCTTTTGTACTGTGCTACCTTTTTCTTTCTCTTTGTAGGCCAAAATAGCCAGGATGGTTTTTGTTAGGGCCAACAGCAGTTTCTGCAGGTGGGACTGCAAGTGTGATGGTGCTTCAGCTTCCCCATCTACAGTTCCCTGTGTCCTCAGTAAGTCATGTAGTACACAGCTGGGGTTTATTACAGTTGTACTGTCTGGGTGTCCCAGTCCAAAAAGTTTAGAGTAGACTCTCCGTAGATTTTGTCTGAAGCTAGGAAGATGGTTTACTGTACGGGGGAGACTCCAGTGTGTGATTCCCTCACACGGCTAATCCTCTTCTGGGAGTCCAAAGCTGAGGGAGGGTGGGATTTCAGACACACGTCTCTCATTAGCTTTTTCCTTGGGGTGGTGTTTGTGGCTCACTGCTCAGTGTACTGCTGCTTTGAATCTCATTTGGAAGAGCACCGTAGAGAGTGCAGGCAGCTAACGCGGGGCTGTGGATTGCACTTCAGAAGCAGATGCCAACGACTTCAAAGTCATGCACGGCAACGCTGGGTCTCACACGGTGCCTGCATCCTTTTGCGTAACGCACCTTTACAGTTTTACACAAAGAAACTATACACTGAAAGATGGCACTTGAGTCATCTCTTTCATCTATTGCGCAGTGCAGGAACGCGCTTCACACTAGATGCCTTCGCTCTGTCCATGTCAGCACGTAGCAGGTTGAGGCAGCCCCGTCCAGTCATGGGTTCGATAGGCAGGCAGGCTGGCAGGAGGCAGGGCAGGTCTGCTTCGGATGAGCGACTCGGACAAGCCGATGCGCTCCAGGCGTGCCAAATTCCCTGACCGGACTGTCCTCTTTTCTTGTTCAGTCACAGGGGCACTACCTATACTTGTTAATTGTCACTTCCCACCTCTGCTCCCTCTTTGTGTTAGGTCTTTCCTTTGCATGCTGGTGCTCGGAAATATCAAATACTGCCATGCTAGCCCCACACAGTGTAAAATATCCTCCAAAGTCATCGTACTTCCAGGACTGTTCCACAGCTGGAGACACCTCACTTTTCAGAAAGTGTCTGCTTTTAGCAATCCGAGTCTTCCCTCCTTTAGTTTACTTGTAAACAGTTTTTAGATATACTATTAATATAAATATAAAGAAATACCTCTTTGAAGTTTACCCTTTTTAAATTCTTGGAGGTGAGTATCCAGGACACACTTATACTTCATATAACTATGCTAATTGTATTTATACCTAAATTCACTACTAAAGTCCTATCCATCTTATGATCATTTCTCTGCTTGTTACACTGCTCTTCCGATTTCGTCGACTGTTCTGGCTCCGAACAGGGAGAGCCACATGCTGATGATCTCATCGTGGCTCTTCTGGAAACTGTGTTATCCCCATTAAAACCAGCAGAGGGATGAAGATTTTGTTAATATTTCACTAAAAACTTTTATCTGCTTGATTCACTCTCTCTGAATTTCTTCTCTTAGTATTATGAGTTTCTGACCTGCAGAATTTTTATTGGCATTCATATTACAGGTATCCTGAGGATAGTTTTACTTTTTTATCCCCTTGTATTTCATGCCCCTAATCAACCTCTGCAAGTACCTTAAGTCTGCTTTCTCTTTCCTTTTGTGGGTATAGTAACACTTCCCAATCTTATATCACCTCCAGATTTGGTGTGCATACAAATTTTCCTATAATACTGTTAAGAAGTACGTTAGTAATATGATCCATTTTAATTTTCTGTGACAGGCAATGCCTCATGCTTCAGAAGATGGTGTGAAATCCTCACACACATACAAATCATGACGTTATGTACCCATACAGAAAGTGTATTTCTTTGCCACAGGTGTCTGTGGCTGACTTATGGCTGCATCGTATCCCGCCACAGGTCCTGTGTCCATTCCAGCTGAATGTGCAAAAGGGATACCTGAAAGCGTTCAGTTCTCAGGTCTTATTAAAGACCAGTGACGGTTCTGTTCCAAATACCTTTGAAGTCCCAGGATTTTGTCATTCAGTACCCTCTTTTGGTATATTTTTCTTCCTACCCACTCCACCACCCCACACCCCTGTTTGTGAAGTTACACACATCATTATCTGGTTCCATCTGCAGCTGCACATTTCTGCAGAGATTTTAATGTCATTTTGACAGTGTAATATCTGGGTTCTGAATGAGGATGCAAATATTTTCTGGGAACCTTACTGAAGTTCTTTGTTCTTTGCCTGCAACCATACTGACCACACAGTAACAAAAGTTAAAGGGCACCTCTGAACCACTTCAGCTGTATTTCACCACCAAAAAAAAAGTAAACGAAGATTATTTTAAAGGAGGGTAAGTACAACAGCTAATTTTTTCTAAGAATGAAAAGCCACAAAGATTAATAGTTTCTGGTCTAAGGGAGTACTAACTGAAAAAAAGGTTTAAACATTAATCTGATTTTTGTTAACAGTGTCAAAGGGACCATTTTTTTATCTGTCCTACAAGTCAGGGAAAGACTGCCTGCACTAATAATAACAAATTTACTCTTCCAAATTCCGCAACTAGGTTTTTAAATGGAATGACACGTATATATTTTACTAAAAAAAGAACTGTCGGGTTTAGTATAGAGAAGATAAACTTAGGGTATTTTGAATATTAACTCTTTCCCATGAAAATAAAATGCAGGGGTTTTGTTATACTTTGAACTAATTCTTTTTCAAAGTCTAACATTTTTCGGATTTTTTTTATTTCCATAAGTTTAAGATTTTAAAGTCTCTTCAAAACAATGAAAAATGGGAGACAATTACAGATTTTAAAATCTTGAGATTATTTATAAACATTCTTTTCATATGGGAAGTACACTTCATATCTGTGAATGTATTTATTTGTATTAGTATTCTAAACAAAAAATAGTTACATTATGATTCCAGCTATTTTAAGACTGAACATCTATTCCCAGTGCTGACTTGTATTCCTTAAAAAGGCCAAAGTATATACAGAGTGAAGCAGTAGACTGTGAACCAAACTCAGCTGTTGAAATATGTGTGCGAGAAAAACGTTATTTGATTTAACAGCTAAAGATGTTTCCTTACCAGAGACGGATCCAATAAGACCTTGAAGGATGCGAGGCTAAATTCAGATAATGTTTATGTACTGAGGGTAAGATGTCTTTGTGAGCAACCATCTATGGCAATAACAACAATTCCTTTGGATGGAGGATGGCAGGATGGAGGTAGCCTCATGGTGCAATGCAGGGAGAGTGCTTCAGCGCCTGGTGTTCCACGCAGGCACTGCTGGGCTCACCACTTACCGCCCAGCTGATCTGTTGCCTTCTGCATGGATCACATCCCTTCTCGCCAGCTAGAAATGCCGTAGCTGTGGAGAGGCGTAGGGAGGGGCAGGTTAATAAACAAGCAGGCAACAGTGACCTGTAACCAACCACCCTGAGCTGCACGATGAGAATTTTTTAGTAAGATAGTAGTACGCAATATGAGATTGACACACAATTAATTGGATCCTTTCACTTAACAATCTCAGCTTTCCTTGTTTTCGTGTAGATTATGGTAGAGATGGCTGAATATATTTTCTAGCAGTTAAACAAAACAAAACAAAACACTAAAAAATCTTCTACCAAAGTTTGCTACCAAAGACTTGCTACCAAAGTTACTGGCCACCATCACTGCAACACATCACTAGCAACCTAACCTATATGTTTTATAGTTTTCTCACCAATTGAAACCTATTGTTTCAGTAAGTCTTTTCTTAAACAATAAAAGGTTAATTAACACCCAGTGTTCTTCTCAGAAGCGTTTTATGAATGTTATCAAGTGATTTCTGACAAAACCAGTAAAGGAAGATAATTTATTATTTCCAGAAGGGTGTATTTACAGACAGAGAAGTTTAGGGATTTGTCTCAGACCTTAAAAATTGACCGCCAGCACCCTAGTTGCATACCATAGGGTGGGTTATTTTGCTTTAGAGTCCAGCTGCCTATTACTTACTCACTACATCTTTTGCTATTGTTGTGTCCAAGTTGTTTTTGGGATCCCAACTGCTGCCCACCTAAAAATGTCACTAACTGGCTAAGGAGGATTTAGTGTTTAACATGACTTTAGTGTTTACTTGATATACTATCTACCCAGAATTGTATGGATACAGCGCTTTTGCCCTGGGTTATCAACCTCTAAAAATGGAGGTCTGAAATAAAACTGATGACGTAGCCTTAGCTACAGGAGAACTCAAAGTCATTTCTATTACAGCACAAAGTGGGGACAATTTTTTTCTTCTGCAGCATTGTGGGATGCTTGGACTGAGACATTTCTTTGATGTGTAAATGCACCTTAAGAAGGACATTAAATATTTCAAGTAATTGGTATGAACTTGAAATCTCTCATTAGTGTCTGCTAGACAGCTGCAAAGTGCAGATAAGAAAATGGATGTGCTAGTACAAGAAAATATTCCAAAATTCTTGAGGGAAGCTTTCTGTCTAGAAATGCCCCTCTTCTTTTTCTCCCTCCAGTCCATGTCTATGCAGCCTGTGTCTACTGCTAAAATTCTGGTTACATGGAAGACTAAAGTACTGTGTATGTTAATCTCCTTGCCACAGAGGCTTTTCCTTACAGTGACATGACATCCAGGATCTAGGCTGCAAATCAAAATTATTTTCCCACCTACTTGCAGAATAGAATTTGAATGGTGCTTATTTAAAACGCTTTAATTTATCACATGTTTGATTTTGAAATGTGTTTTCAATAACATCCGCTGAAGTCCATTCTGAAACTGATGTGACTGTCTAAAATGAAATGACAACAGTAATTAACATTCCACTTCATGGTTAATTAAAATAGATTATACACTAAGAAAACACAAACTTCATCTCATAGAACTAGTTAATTAGTCTTCTCAAAGCTGCTTTTATGAGGTCTGTTGCTTTCACAAGTTTAAAATTTGGCTGTTAGAGTAATATACATATAAAGAAATCATCTGGACTGTTTCTAGGAAAGGAGAAAGTTTACTTCCCCACACATGCTTCTGGCAGTTTCTGAGAAAGTCTGGATATATAAATTCACCCTTCCTGAGACTGAGCAAGTTGTCATTGGGAATTAAGTAAGAACCTTAGAAGAGAAAGGAATTTCATAACTGGCTGATTTTCAGCGTTCATTGTGGTTACTGCACTGAGGAAAGAAGGGCAGTCAAGTGTATACTGCCAGTATAACCATATTGAATAATCTAGTTTAGGGGGAAGACCAGAGATGAAGGCTGGAAACAGAACTTGAGTCCTTCAGAGATCTGGATGTTTTCCAGATACTTGACAGAGTAGAGTTGCTCTAGTGAAAATCTGATTGTCTTTTAGTGGTGCTCTGAAAGCGGGGTAGTATGATGTCCTTTGTGGTGCAGAGTCCCAGGGTAATGAAAGCAGCTTTCCCCATTGTCTGCAGTTGTGACCTGCATTATGCATTAACCATTAATTCTTATACAGTTTTGTTTTTTTTAAAAAAAAAATGCAGATTTCTCTGAAGATTGTCTTCTTTCATATAGATTTAGTACTGATGAAAGGGTACCAGTTGGTAGCTTTGGTGAATGAAGAAGTGATCATCCCCCTGTACTCGCATTGGTGAGGCCCCGCCTCGAATACTGAGTTCAGTTTTGGGCCCCTCACTACAAGAAAGACATTGAGGTGCTGGAGTGCATCCAAAGAAGAACAACAAAGCTGGTGAAGGGTCTCAAGCGCAAGTCTTATGAGGAGCAGCTGAGGGAACTGGGGTAGTTTAGCCTGAGGAAAAGGTGGCTGAGGGGACACCTTATAGCTCTCTACAACTACCTGAAAGGAGGTTGTAGCAAGGTGGGGGTTGGTCTCTTTTCCCAAGGAACAAGTAATAGGACAAGAGGAAATGGCCTCAAGTTGCACCAGGGGAGGTTTAGATTGGATATTAGGAAAAATGTCTTCACTGAAAGGGTTGTCAAACATTGGAACAGGCTGCCCAGGGAAGTGGTTGAGTCACCATCCCTGGAGGTATTTAAAAGACGTGTAGATGTAACACTTAGGGACATGGTTTAATGGTGGGCTTGGTAGTACTAGGTTAATGGTTGGACTCGCTGATCTTAAAGGTCTTTTCCAACCTAAATGATTCTATGATTCTATGTCTATAGGTTGGGATTAAGGCAAATTTTTCTCCTACAGTGGTCTGCAAACAAACTAAAACCAGGAGGGAGAAGGAACAACTTCTGTAGGTAACAGGCATTTCAGTCACAATGATTGGTGCATCTCTGTCTTTCCAGTAAGCATGCAGACCATGCTTATGGGTAGGGAAGGTGAATCTGACAGCCAACAAGATCACCTCCCAAGTCCTTTAAGCAAGAACGGCTCTAACATCCTACTGAACTGGGATGCAGTACAGTAGAGAATAATATCAATCTTGTTGCATTTATATATCTAATATCCTGAGCCATAAAGAGTTTTCCCACTTTTGGATCTCTCTGATATTCAGAACAAGTATTTTCCTTTAGTGCTATAAGAATAACCATAGCACAGTGCCTAGTAAGAAGTACAATCATAAACGATGCTGAGATTGTAAATTGGGTATTTGATGCCTGGCTTGTCCTCCTCAATCCAGGAACAAGCAAGCGATAAAAGTACCTGTTTTAGCCATTAGTGCTAACTACCCATTTGTCTCAAGTTGTCTTAAGTACATAACAAAATTACGTTTAATTTAGAACATTTTTTCCCTTCCTGCATTAGTTTGAAATTTTTGCTTCCTTTTCAGACCCGATGACGAGCTCATAAATCTATAGATTTATTTGTGTTTTTTTCAGTCAATCTAACAAAATATATCACCTCCTCCTACAAAACCAGCTTTTCTTATGTCATTAAAACACTAGAGCTGGAACAACACTAATATTGCATATCTTAGGAAATTTGTTCTGTGGTGCAGTTTAGCACGGGAAAATATTTATAGCTGTTTCATTAAAAACCTGGGGTTTGTGCTCAGCTCTGCCTAAAATGTCCTTATGTAACCTCACGAGTAAAATGCATGATATGTACTTACTCCTGAACAATAGCACTAAGAGGCCTTGACTGATGCTAAGAAGTTTGAATGTTCAGAAATATTACCATACGTAAGTGGGAGAGCTGGGACTGCACAGCTCAGTGAATATTCCTCTGAGCTATAAATAGCTTTTGGAAAAGATATCAAATGCAATTTTAAAATGCCCAAATACACACTGTTCATAACGCTGCTGTCTTGCATTGCCGCGTATTTTTGAGCTTTTTAGAGCCTGGTCTAACTTTTGTGCCAGTTACTGCAATCTGAGTTTCTTATTTTCAAATACAATATTAAGGCAAATTCATAAATACCTATACACAGAGAAAAGATACAAGTTAGCTAGTGTTTTGATCTGGCAAAGAATAAGAGCATGATTTACTGAGTGAGAATCAAAATTATCAATGCGCACATTAAGAAGCAAGACACAACATTTTAAATAGACCAGTGATTAGCCATTAGGCCACCCTGATCATGTAGTAAATTCCCCTCTCTCTTTCCAACCCTCAGTTCAAAACTAGATAGCTTTCTCCATAATGTACTCTAGGGCGGATCATTTTCATTTGCATAATAAAAGCGAAAGTTCTTTCTATGAAGGTATCACTGGATAAAAGATGTTGTCTCATTGATGGAACAGGGCAGATTATTTAACTCTGACGGTCTGTTTCGGCCTGAAAATATGAGGCTTCTGTGCACTGAGCATCAACATAGCATTCATCAACCCAGTAACAGAGTTTACATATGTGAGAGATACTGATTAATACACAGAATTTGCCTGTTATGTTCACTATTTTGATGAGACAGTCATGAGCTTACATAACTGAAGTTGAAGATGAATGCCTACATTGGTATGATTTATAGAAAGACAGGAATCTGACAGTTTTCTTTGTTAGACTGAATGTAAGATACTTAGCTTATTCAAGCAAGTCTAAGTGTTTTACTCTGTTGTCCCTCCTAGAACAAACATAACTGATATTCCCATAATAGACCTAAAATTACATTGCCTGCTAATAAAATCATTTAGAATTTTATAATGTCTTACATAAAATATTGTTCATATTTACTGTTTTTGCAGACTATGTCATTGCTAAGAATAGTTCACAGTAATGAATTCATTTCAATATGTCACCTTGATAGAATAAATTGGGAAGGAAACCTTCCACCTTTACACTCTCGCAACTGTAATTCATTATTGCTATGAGCTTATACTGTGATTCAGTTGTATTTTCTGTAAATGACTTTATCCCAAACGACCAGTGTGAAAGAATTGAAGTTGTACTCCAAATATTATCTAACGTGTCTTAACTTTTGCTTGTTTCCTTTTCAAACTTCATAGTATTAAGTTAGCTGAAGGGATTGGCCTTGAGGTTGAGGAGTTTTGGAATTTATTAGGAATTAACCTTGAGGATACCTTTATAACCTTGCATTTCCATGTTTATCTGCAAAAACATTCACTGTGGTGAGTCTTCAATCAGAGAATTATTTACTGACTATAGGCAAAAGATAAGGAACTTGAAATTAGAGTGCTCTGTAGCATTCAAACCACAAAAGACGTAATGGTCCAATTTTGTATTACCGTGAATTAATCTCCTTCCAGTCATCCCAGAATATAGAAGTTTCCTTGCCATTTTTTAATCCCTTTCTTTTTCATCTTCACAATTACGTTAATAACTATTTTCTATTTTTCATTATCCTGATACAATCTGTAAATCTTTCACATTGGGGCCTTCACACCATTTCAGGTCTCTGGAAGGATATGTCTTGTTTCTAACTTTGGTTCCAAACCAAGAAAGTATTTCAATATGTTGTACACCTTCAGCATATGGGTAGTCACACTGAAGTCAACAGGTGACTCATACTTAAAGAGAAGCATATGGTTAAGTGGTGGGGTTTTTTCCAGATTCAGATCTAAAATCGTGCTGGAAAAGCTTGAATGTAAAAAAAACCTGCTGTTATTCCGCTGTGTGGAAGAGCAGGACACCTGACATATTTCCACATTTTCTGTGTGTGTGCCGTGAAGCTATATTTTGCAGGATTTCTTTCTATATATGTGTACGAGGTTAGAGGAAAAGCTGATGTAGCGTGATCCTATACAACCACAAGCAAAGCCACAAGTCTTCATTATGTAACTGGAAGGCTGGATGAACAGTTCCACTAATGCTTTGCAGAGATAATCTATTTGAGTTCTATGAAGACTGACAGAGTAATATCAGATTTTGGTACAGTAACCAAGGTTTTGTTGCATAGATACTAAACAAGATTGTGTCCTACCCTGTACTCCAGGTTTATTTCTTTGTATAGCTCTGCAAAGAGTTTCTATTCAGGTCACAAAATAGCGCTAGGTTTTCAATGTTCATCTCACTCATTAATTTTGAAGGGGCTGCATTTGGATGTACCATTCTTTGCTGCTTCTCTTTCATATGCATTCTTTATATGTAATTGTAGCAGATGAATGAGATTGTGTTAGGGTAATCTACTTAGCATAATCCATTCATTAAATCAGATCTTTTTGTATTTTATATTGCCCATTTGTGTGATGGAAAGCAGAGAGACTTCTGGGAAAAGGGTCAAAATCCAGCTGTGCTCTCTCCATCTTGGATTTTAGCTAACCAGTAGATTTTTGCTTTCTTTGGCATTTGTGCGGAGACAGGTCCATGTCAACAAGAAGAACACTAGGAATTCCTCTTTTTTTGGTGAGTTTGCTGTTACTCAGTGCTATTGCCTACTGCGTATGCAGCCTTTCTCCAGTTTGAAAGGAGAGGCAGGTAGCTGCAGAAGAGGATTCTCAGGTCCGGATCTGGGCGGACCGAGGTGCCTACCTTGCAACCTTCATTCACGAGCTGAAGCGCCCGGGAGGAGCTGGTGGTCCGTCACAGCTTAGCATTCCTTCTAGGACACCTTCCACTTTGGAAGAGCATTGCAGTGCCTTTTAGAAGCACCTCAGTTGCCAACAGCTGTGCTGTAGCAGATGGTCTCTGGGCAATTTACTACCACCAAACATCCGAGCCTGATATCTATTGGGGCTCTCCAGATCGTTAACAGAAGTGGCAGAATGGCATTTTGGCTGCCTCAGTGTGCCACCTAAGTTATTAACCTAAAAGAAAGTCAGCAGTGATTTTAAGTTAATATGTTAATACTGAATTTCAGCACGTATATCATCCATTCTGTCACGTCTGCTACAGCAGCAATAACCTGTGCCAGAGGTAAGCAGCTCAGATTGGTGACCTCTTGAATCTTCATGAATTCCCAGAGACCACAGAGAGACTGTAAATCTGTCATTGACTGCACTGGGAATTTAAATGTCTAACTTTGATACTTAGGTACTTTGAATCACTCTCTCTTTGAAATAACAACAACAACAGCAGCAGCAAACCCTCACAAACAAAAACCCCACACCCATACTTGTTTTTTAAAGCAAATATTTGGAATCAATCCCTTGTGTCATGTGCATATTGGTATTATCTTTTTGCAGTTCATTGATTTTGCATATATTTTGCCCATCACCTTATGGCTTTGCAGTAACCTCTTCTGTAGAAACTTCATTTTTAAATGAAATATATTAACTTTTTCTCCCATGGCCACTACTTTATTTACAGTCAAAGAACAGTAAGAGATAATTCCTTTGCAGAATCCATGCCAATTAGATCATGCCAGCAAGCCTGGTCTCTCAGGTCTCTTTTCATTCTGCTTAATTTATCATTTCAACCCATTTGCCAGGTTTAGATGTGAGGTTTATTGGCCTAGAATTGCCAAGATCAAGCCCTGGAGTTTTTAAAAATACAGGCATAACCGTGTGCTTAAATAGGAACTTCATTTTTGTAACTACTTTTTAAGTATGTCTGTTTCCAAAACAGACTCTTTTCTCCCCAGACTACAATATTTAAGGCATGTGGAGGAAATCCACACTGAAGTCCCAGTTGGTAGCTAAGGGAATCAGGCGCTTAAATCGCTCAGATTCTTTTGCAGTCTTGCCTATACAGTGAAATTCCAGCAGGATAAAGACTTCATAGTAGGCTACAAATTATTGTACGGAGGGTGACTATTACACACATGAAAACTGTGATCTGCCCTTTTAAGAGGTGTTTGCTGAAGAATGATTGATTGCAGAGGATGAATCCTGAGCCCAGCACCCAGGGTTCCTGCAGGAATATGCCGGTTTCGTCTCCATACTCTTCAGCATGCCACGTCCTGCCATTAGGTTTTCATGGGGGCTGAAAGTGCTGCCCACCTGAGAGTACATCTGAAGAGAGATGTGTTGCTCTCGCTGACTCATGCGTCAGTCTAGGTTATTGCGTTGACAGTTTGTTTCATTCTGATGTTCTGCTGAACACAACAGAATCAGTACCTACCCTTCAGAGTCCAATGGATGTTTTATCTCATATGAAATATTTACTGTTAGAAATTATTGTAAATCACATTATTTCAGGTGCCAAAGTATCGCATCAAAATAAAAATCCTTTATGGTGGATCATAGTGTTCCATTAGGACCGTAAGGGATCCATGGATGGATATGTAAATGCCGTCACTGTTGTAAAGTGGATGTGGAAAATATTTTGTGTATACTGACTGACAAAATCTGATCGCAAAGCTTTTACTGCAAGACTCAGCCTATCCAAGTTCATACAACAGCAGTTCAGAGCTGAGGCTCCTTACAGGTCATAATTAAAGAACTCTTACCATGTTAATGAACAAATTTAAAGCAAATTAATGATGAGGTGTTGTAATTCGGACAGGAGATGTTGTTTCATTAATCTTTCACGTCACCCGTGTATGGCTTTTCAACATGGCTGATTTTAAATACACCCTCTCCGTAAGCTCAGGCGATGCGAGAGGGAGGTGGTAGGCTTCCGTGGGAAGGCTCTGATGGCCATGTCATAAACCCATGCAATATAGTATTTGAAATAATTAAACGTAGCAGATTACGTTAAGGTCTCAGGAGAACCCAGCTCCCACTTGCATCCGATGTTTCCAGTGCAGTCGTGTAGACATGCCTGACGAATTTAGCCAAAACTGACACATTATTTTTGTAGCTTCAGAGCCTTATGTCTAATGTTAGCTCCCTAATATTTTAGCTTCACTTCTTCTGGGATGCCTTAGACATTCTTATTATTAGTATAGTTTACTAATAGGGTGTCAGTGTTAAATTCGTTATTCATTGAGGTCATAAACAACTTCGGCGCAAAAGAATGAAAGGGAGTCTTTTGCTATGGGTACTAAATGTTTCTTGTGTGCACACCATGAATGCTGCAAATTACTGTCTATAGTGTTCCTACATATAATACACTTAAAAACCATGAAAATATTTTCTTTATATCCCTTAAATGTGTAATAAAAACTTGATCTCTATCACTGTTAGCAATAAGGCAGAATATCAGTGAACCTTAGGACTATTTATCTCAATCTATTCTGATTAAAGGATATGAAAGAAATAAATTATTATGGAGGGATATCTTTTACTAGCCCATTCGGTGCTCATCCCTCTTTCTAAGATTGCTTGTGGCCCAATATACCTAGTAATGTAATTGCTATTTACTTGGATGAATATCAGTCATATATTTCTCTTGACCTTTTAGTCTATTTAAAGCAAAAAGGAAATAGATATTTATTGTTTGCCAGCTCTTTTTTCTGTCTCATTTCACTGCACATGTTCTGGAATGCAGTTTTCTAGGCAAGCTGACTGCATTCATTCCACTCGCCATTCTGCCATCTGTGAAGTAATTAACTTTTGACTTATGGAAAAAAAATCAAGAAGAATTACAATCATTTTATTTGTTTCCCAGTACCCCTGAAAGATAAGCAATAATATTGTTTCTATTTAAGCCAGGGGCACACATGAACATCCAAAATCTGGAAGTTACTCACAGCTTCCTTTACAGTAGCCATTTTAATTTTATTGTAGCTAAACTTTTACTCTCATTACTCCAAAGACTGCTACAATGAGCTGTATTTCTGCATCTGGGTTGTGTGTGGCCCTGAAACTTAATATGGGGACTGGATTAAATAGTTTGATACAGACTGACATCCTCCTCTGCCAAACCACAGCACCCCTAGAACCAAGATTTGCAAAACTGTTTAGAGATTTGCAATGTTTCATGTATTTTGGGGTAGGAGAGAAAAATATTATCATTTTTGTTTGTAATTTACAAACAGAAGATTTACATTACTATCAGTGTTAAAAGAAAATGCTGTTGACCATCCTTACACATTATTAGTTTTAAGTTAAAAAGAAAAACACCTTACAGACCTGTTACAGTGCTGAGCACATTAGAAGATTGCAAGCTATGTTCTGTTGTGCAAAAGAGCAGAGAGCTGGCAGAACATCTATTTACATACTTTGCCTATACCAATTCATAGTCTGATGAACTAGCCTGAAGCATTCAAGTTCAAGCTATAGAGAAACCATGTGTAGCTACTTGTCCAGGTTGGTGCACTGATTACTGTTCTTCCCTCCTGTTTTAATCCAGCTGAGTCGACACCGGGTGAATTAACAGGTATGGCAGAAGTGCATTTTGCCTTTACCAGTTTTCCACCCCTAGCCCCAGGTGTTGTCCCTTCCAAAGCAGGTGTGGCTGAACCACACATGAAGTTTGCAACCCAGAAGATGGAGAAAATTATCATCTCTGTCAGAGTGTTTTCTGCAGCAGTTTAGGGACTGCCTTAGGTGTGGTTCAACCATCCTTTGGCATGGGTGTACAACAGCTTCGGGCATCCTACTGCAATCCTCACTGTGAGTCAACAGTATCAGGAGTATAGTCTTGCCTTTAGAGCTGCATGTGTCACAGAAAACATTTCCTGGGATGGTCGTTTTATGGCCTCTTCCCTGTGGTGTCTTCTGTGGAAGAGTGTCTTGTCTCCCGAAGGAGCCTTTCAAATAGCTCTGTCTCATCTGACTGCTGGTGATATTTCACCTATCTAGTGAGGGAGCTGAACCGCCTGGGTGGATGATAACTGAGGAAGCACGGTTTCAGGCCAGAAGTGACAGCAATCTCACCCAAAATAGGGTTACGGCATAACAAACTATCCATAAGTCAGCTCTCCCGGAGAACTGGAGGCTGACCTACCAGCCAAAAAAATTGAAAGAGCTGAACAAAGATAGGGAAGGACTAAGCCGGAGAACAGATGTACTAATCCATGCTCAGGCTCCATCAGATGGGATGTGAAACTGCCGTGTCTGTCACAGGACTGGAAAAAGAGTGGCAGAGCCAGTCTCTGCCTTTCCACATATTGCAGAAAGGAAAGGATTCATCCCAATTAACCATCAAAGCACAGAAGAATCCCAGCTGCTCACCTCTGGAGCCCTCGCAAATCATATAGGTGAGCATAGGTAAATTGTTAAATGAAACAGGTTACATATACTTATTTTCTAACATGTTCTCCATCCCAGATGTCCTGATTATTGTCCGGTTATATTCAGCATTTTTTTCTGCGAGGACGGGAAGGATTTTAATAAACCGTACACAGTTTTTAGTTGGACTTTAGAGTTTAGATGGCTGGTGAACTATGTATTGCCCACAACACTCCAAAGTTTTATTTCCCTTCCAGCAGACCACATATTTGGGTCTTGTTAATAAAATTTAGAAGTGCAGACTTGTTTATGTGCACCTTACAGCTCCATCTTGTAGTTTCAATTATGCATTTAAAATTATAAATATAGGCATATGGATAGAGTTCTTGAGGAATATGGATGGGTGCCCTGGAACTGCTGGAATTAAAAATCTGGCATAGTATTATCTGACATAATCTTTTGTCTCAGTTTTTCCACCTGTGCCATGAAAGTTAGTTATTCATATTGCTGCACAGCCCAAACCAAAGTAAGTTTTTCCAGGGATTTAGTGAAAGTTGGCATAGTGCTTTCAGAAGGCAAAGAGCTCATTTCTGTAACATATGGTGTAAGACAGTTGAATCCCCCCAATTTGTGCAAATCCTTCTGTAGTTTAAGTCCTTTGTAGTATTTTAATGCCTGAAGCCACTTAGTACAATCAGCAAACTTTAGTAATTCACAGCCCAATTCTGTCTTCATATGAAAATGTAAAATAAGTATTGTTTATATTAGCTCTGAAGGATATAACCTTTTGACCTTTCTCCCTGCTGAATAGTGTGAAAATGGCAGTTTTCTGCTATTATGGGCTCTGGTATATGCTACGCTCATTGTCCCTTTATTGATTGATCAGCTATACTTTGGACACCCAGGAATGGGATTGGCTTTTTGGGTAGAGAGTACTGGGGGTTGCTGCAGAGACATTTCACACGAGAGAAGTACAGTAGGTACAGGCACACTTCAGGGAGGACAAAATGTGCCAAAGTTTGTGCTTTTTTTTATCTGATAGATCAAATGTTAAATTTAATCATCTCGAATTGTACCCATCATTGTTTTACTAACTTATCAAATAGTTTCTCAGAGTTTCCTTGGCTCTGATTTAAGTTGCTTCTATCTACAGTTTCCAAGATTGTCTTTTTAGGAGCAGCTTTGCTATCTTTAGAAACAGTTGCTGTTTTTAAGAATAACTTGCATGAACAGTACGTTTAATTGCACTGGATTGTGCACAGTGTTTTCTGGATATATGGCAGAGCTAGCTCAATATGCAGAAGTGCCCAGAAAAAGAAAGGAAACATGTTTTTCAGCTGTTGAATGTTAGAGGTTGATTTCAGCTTCGATATTTAATCGGTTCTTATTGGCCAGCATGACATGGTTGAAATATATGCACATTCAGTGTAAAATCCTATATATTCTACCTACTGGAATAGTTGTTACCAATCATGAAGGTCTGAATGCCAGACATTAACATCAATTTCATCCCTTCTACCCTTTTACCCAATAAACCTTTTGAGTCTTTGGTGTTAAGTATGAAAATGTTGTGTCATATCTATACAGACTTGGGGCCACTTCATTATTGCCATCGTAAGACCAAAGCTGCTTAGTTCTTAACCATTAGTACAATGGCAATTAAAATAGCATCTCCCCAAAATGTCCCTCTTGGATTATTGTGATAGATAAGGTGTGACACATTAAATACTCTGACACTGCTAGAAATTAAAACGTTTACAAATCTCTTTATTCATGTATGTATTTCTTTTTATTTCCTTTATGGTCAGCTAATGTTTTCTTCACCACCACTGCAGACAGGAGGCTTATGCTAAACTTTGGGTTGCCAAAAAAGCAAATGCACGAAAAACAGCCCAAGCTTCCAGACCATATGAGGCAAAATTCTTAATGGTCAGCAGCCACGAAACATGTAACACTTTACAAAATCAAGTTTCAGGTGCAACTCGGAGGGAAGAAGTGGTTTTAACTCAGAAGAATCATACAGCTTACTCTGGGGTGGGGCAATATGCTTTTGGGTAATCCTGTAATCCTGTATCATGCCCTTGCCATGAGAGATGCGTTGCACCTGTTTGCATGTTACACATCAGCCACAGTTTGGCCCTTTGCACCGGGACATTTCTTACTGGCTAGTGTTTTGTATTTGCTTTGTAGATACAACCAGTCTAGCTTGAACCACGTGGCTTACCTATTTCAGGAAGGAAGAAATACAATACCTTCTGAATTTCTACTAACTTTGCTATCTGAGATTGTGGTAAAGTTGGTGAGTTTTATCTTGACCTCTTGAAACCTGTTTTCTCAGTAGAAATCACTCTCTGTGAAAGTCAAATTTTCTTCAGAGTCCAAATGTGTTGACTTTCGGAGTTACAGTGTAAGACTCATTCCTTTACTCAGGGAGCAGCAAGGACGCAGAGACCAGAGCTCGCTCTGGTGTCACCAGAGATTCTGTGGACAACTGTCAGTGACTATTCAGTACGCCGCTCGTTTTGCTGAGAGAGTGAAGCCTGCCTCTTTGGAAGCTGCAGAATAAATATCCTCTTCAGTACATTCTTTCACATTATTCCTTTCAATCCTTGAATGAAATACCATCTGGTCCTGATGACTTACTGTAATTGCATCTCTAATTGCTCTGTAACTTCCTCCTTAGAGAGTTCAATCTCTGTGAAAGACATATTCTGATTTACCATTAAAATTGCCTTCAGCATAGCAATTCAGTTATCAGGACTCTCCACTTTCTACATCTCACTGTACCCAGACGGTGTAGAAGGATAACGGCTACCATAAGGTAGGACTTTTCTGGCCTACAGGAATCCTGCTTTGGTTAAATAGAGATGTTTTTCTTGGAAAACATGTTGCAGATCAGACAAGTAAAGAAATGAGATGGATTAGGAATTCCTTAGCATTGAAAAATCTGATATTTAGTGTCAGTTCTGTTGCTTACATCTCTCTGGACCCAGGCTTGACATTATCATTGTCAGTCACATTGACAATATACCTTTGCTATGGAATCTTTTCCTGCATTTAATGTCTCTGTCCCTGTTCCTCAATGCTTTATTCTGATGTTGCTCAAAGTCACACTTACTTCCCCTACATTTTTAAGAATTTTTTTTGAAGTACTGAAAATAATGAAAAAAGATGCACACACATTTTTCCATCTATATGCATGCATCTTTCTGGCCCTGTAGTTATGATGTAATGCATCATAGCTCATATATACCAGTTGTTGAAGCATTCCAGTTAATGACAGATGTCACTGAAAGGTTGAAAGTTCTTTGTGACAGCTAAACACCTCTTCTATGATAGAGCCCATACTTCAATTAATGGAACAGGTGAAAGGAACCTTTTTTGATACACGAAGCAGTAAAGGAGATCCTAATACAAGAGCATCCTGCAAACAGGACAAGACACAAGACATCTTCTCATCTCCTCCTAAGAAAAAAGGAGCATGTTTAGCCAAGTTAATAAAAGCCCTACCATTTGCTTCCACATTTTGCAGTTGCTGTTTCTTCTCCTACAACATCTGAAATCATTTGCAAATAGGTTTTGTAAACCAATGCCTCTGGAAGAAATGACATATTTTACTTCCATCTCAGAACTTCAGAAGAACTTTCTGTTACTGTCTGTATTCCTTCCTGCTGCACATCCAAGAGAAAATGGGGGCCTATAACCAATATAGCTCAGTCAATTTTCCCATATGGATCTTCAGCTCAGGATGGTGACGTTGGCCTTGCTCATGCTCATTAGGATCTCAGGATTTTTCTTGAGTTCAGCTCCGTTCTTGGTTCCATAGGAGCAGCTCTGGGATCCTGAGTAGTTTCAGCAAGATTTCAGGTCAACATCATCAACGTGGTCACCATAAATCCTTGCATCATAATGTGATTATAATCATTATCCCACATGGCTTCACTTGCAAGATTCCACCTGAGGCTACTTTGGGCCTGGCTGCCAGTCCAAAGCAGCATATGGGCATTTATAGTATCACTTCACTAGCGTTGTCTTCACGCAGGGGTGGCCGTGTCATATTTCTCTCCCTACAAATGTATGGGCTTAACAGATGCCTCAACACATGCAAACAGAAGGCACAGTCGTCCACTCTTCCTGAAAATGCATTGAAACTCAGACATTCCAGCTTGTCTGCAACGATTTTGTTCTCCTAAAAAAAGAAGTCACACTTCGCATCCTGACAGACTGCCCTGTGCTTGTTACATTGGCCGTATTCACTGTGTAAGGGAGCAATTTCCTACCTTATACATTCAGCACGAAACAACTTGCACAGCACAGCAGTTACCAGGTGTAAACAACCACCCACCAGACTATTTTAAACAGTCAACAATCCCCAGGCTGCCAGGTCATGTGAAAGGCCAATCCAGACAGCACAAGAAGGAGAATGAGTAATGAGTTGAAAACATACCATTTTGTGCCACAAGAGGCCACACTCCAGGCCCTCTCTGAGATACCCTTTGGCATCCTTATAAAAAACATTTACTAGAATCCAAACCTACTTGCTGTTAAGAAATGACGGTCATTCAAGATGCTTTGTCTATGTGGACCCTATTATCTATTTTTCTTTCTCTCTACACCATCACCTCGCCATCCTTCTAGGGTGACTGAAAGTGGTAGATGCAATACAAGTTTCTAATACCTCTGAGGTGAGACATTTGAAGTCCTAGATACATGCACCAGCCAAAGAGTATAAGGGATGTGACAGCATCCCTATGTACGAGGGATACATAGAGAAAAATATTTCAAAAAACTGTGGTCATGGTAAATCCAGTGAACATATGAATATAGCAGCTGCTTTGATTGGTGGGAGGAGGGGTTATATAGAAATAACCTGGATTATTTAATTTCTTTTTTAAGTCCTCCCCCTCTTCTGGAGTCTATGTATGTGGAAATCTGAATGTTATCTTTGCAATTGTTGATGTCTCTCCTGTTAAGCTATACCACTGCTACAAAGGCATTTGTACTGCTGACGTTATTATAATTATTATTAGCTATAATATTAGTTAGAAAATCCTTCCCTAACTAGCTAAATATATTTCTATTATTTGTGAGGTCCTTGTTTATTCTGGATTTAGGTTTAAAATACTTAGCAAAATTATTCTCAAATCTAAAAGCAATGTGAACTTTATGGCAAATTAATATGTATTAATAGAGCAAATTTGTTTTTCCAAGACGGTGTTTGTCCGCTATTCGTTCTCCTTTTTGTAAAGTATTAATCATCCATGCAGGAAATTCAATCAGTACTCATGTGATAGGTGATAAATAAGAAAACACAATTTCTTTGTTGTTTTGATAAGTGGCTGGCTATTTGTTTTCAGGTTATTTTTGGTGGAAGGGAACGTGCTAGCATTTATATGGATTTGTTCAGCAGATGTTGGAATGGAGTATTTTACATTAAACTGTTCAACACTATGACAGATTAAAACCTATGAAAATTATAAATAATTCATATTTATTAAAGAGAAGAATACATGCTGGCAGAAATTTAAGGGTTACGGACCCTTTCTTTTAAGATACACAGACAAAACATGTGATTTGTCTTCAGGCAAGAATAATTGAAGTGTCATCCGAGATCCATGCACCTTGACCTCTTTTCACTGAGTAACATACCAGTTGTATGGCAGGTGCGTTTGAAATATTAAATTTTGATGGAACAGGGAAGTACAACCAGAGCTAGATGTGTATGTCAGCAGAAATGAGAGACATGGCTAATCTACCAGGAACAAAAAACTATTCTACCCACTTCAGATAGAGCACCCGATTAGACACTGTATCGCTGGAATAGTGATAGAGCTACAATCAGTTTCTCCGATAGGATGATGAATTCTGTCAGATTTTTACAAGCAAATGACACAGACTCACTGGACTGGGATTTGAGGAGAAAAGTGGATTTAATCCAGAAGTAACTGACAGCATAAGAGATTGAAAGGGTCATGGGGGGGAAGCAGAAAGTGCTTTCTTAGAAAAGTAATTTTTTATTCAATATAACTAAACCAATCTAGATGAGCCTTCCAGAGAGTCAGACTAGATAAAATATTCAGAGAGGCTATTTTAATCTGGTCTCTGTCTATTCTGTATAAATCTGTTTCTAATCTGTGTTCCCTTACCCAATATAAATAATATAGGAGTAAGGTTGTATAGCTGAGATGAAAATACAAGGCCATAATTTCTTAATGGTCTCAAATCCAGCCTAAAAATTGAATGCCTGAATTCTGAGGCCGCCTCCTAAAACTGTTGCATGTCCTCCATCCTACTGATATCTCCTGTGGGGAAATGGAGGGGAGGCATCCCTTACTGTGTAGAGAAATGCATTTTCCTCGCTTTTGAGGCAAAAAGGGATTTTCCCAGAAACCTCACAATGATATGTTCTGATACTCTTGTCACACAGCAAAGGACAGGGATTTAACCACACTGTTATTAAAAAGACCAATATGGACCGTGATATACAGTCAATTGCCAGAGCAGCTCTGCAGAAGGGAATGCAGCGGAGATACTGGATAGATGTCAGCACATTACCAGCTGACATGATGATATTTTGTTGCACATGAGCAGTATTGGCCTCTTCTGCATCGCCTGAAGTCAGTTATCACAGCAAACCAGACTAAAAAGGTTTTTTCTTCTGAGATATAACTCCCTTTTAACCCCCAAAAAACCCCACACTGCTGCTCCAGCAGTACTTATCTGCAGAAGTTTATTGGCGTAGACATATCTAGAGATCCTTCCAGGCTTTACTTAGTCTTATTTGAATAGGTGCGAGCAGTGGCAATGGCATCTCCATGCTGTGATGGAATAAAGTCGCAGGAAACCGAAGCTGAGACTCCATCCCTCCACGCCAGCAATCTGTGGGGCCAGAAAGACCAGTTTGTCTCTTTTTCTGGTATCTGCACCAACCAGTGCTAAAGGTGCTCTGTTTGGTTCTTTCTGAGTCCAAATATCATGGATTCTTATGCATACACATCAACCCAACCAACTTCACAGACTGAGTTATATTAGGGTTTAGTAAATTTTGGTTTAAGACTTGAGGCTCTGTGAAGAGAAGTTTGAGCCTACAGAGTAATATTACTGATTGCCTTATTTTGTTCTTAGCTTGGCAATGCTGAGCTGCTGTGCAATATGAAGAAAAAAAGCTACAAGGTCAACAGACAAATTAAAAAACTGATATTAAAGAGAAAAAAATCAAGCACCTTAACTGGGACTTGAGCAGAATTATGTAATTAAATCCAAAACTGCTAAAGACTACTGTACAACTGTCACCTAAACCAGTAAAACCCCATTTATCGCTTTAAAATCCTCCAGAATGATCACGCACATGATGAGTTGCCTCAGTCTTGGCAGAATGGAGCGAACTCTTACCTTATTTTACCCCAGTACTTGGAAGGGAAGCATCACTCGTATTATTAAGCTTGAGCAGCTTAATCCAGACATCATTAGGTTTAACTCACTCTGACAAACTTAGACTTCAAAAAAAAAAAAAACCCTCTGTGACAGTTGCCCCTTTCTTGTAAAACGTAACTTTTTATATAGCACAAGATGATGGTGAGCTTGTTTTCCCAAGAACTGGGACACCAGTTTCAATTCCCTCCTCAGCATTTAAGCTCCCAGTTCATCAATCAATGCGCTAATCACCAGGCATTCACTCTTCTTTGTAGGAACGTTTGTCTGTCTCCTCAAAAATTATGTCACTTTGCATTCTTGGGTTGGAGACACAAACTGTCTTTGTAGATGATTGGTCTCTAATCTCAAGGTTACTTTTTTTTGCATTTTAGTCAATGAACCAGGAGGCGGTTCCCCTCTCCCTGATCAGTGCTCTGAGATATCAGTTTTTATGGAGAAATGCAAGACCACTCATTTCGTTTGCTTTGTTTTAAAGAAAAGCTCAGAGGTACATTTGATGAGTGGATTTTGTGCTGGAGAAAAAAAAGAGGAATCTGGATGACGTGCCTAAGAGGGAATATTTAATGATCCTGCTATCCTGTTGCCTAACTCCAGGCAGCTTTCCACTCAGGATACTAATTGTTCTGGTTCCCATTTGAGGATATCTATCTACGTCCACATATCTAATCTAACCACCAAACCTGTGAAGGCAGATGCCTGAAAGATAGTCATCCCTGTCCTTACTTTTGGGATCATCATTTATTGGATCCAGCCTTCAGAGCTCATTGCTGTTGGGCAGCAGCAAATTAACTTTACGAAATGTAGGTTCTTAAACTCCTTCTTATCTATCTAATAAATTGCAACCTTAAAAAAGAGAAAGAGTCTGGCCTAGAGAGTTAAATTTATCATGACATTAATCTGACTATGTTTTTACTCTGCTTAAAGTTTAATTTGATTCTTTCTCTCTAATAAATCTCATTTTAATTAAGACAGCCCAAAATGAATTATAGGGACTGTTACTGGATGCTCATTGTTGAATATTTCAGAGATAAACGAAGCTGACTCCTGCCCTCAAGTGAAGCAGAAACAGCATGAAGGCATAAACACTGATGGGGATGAGATTGCAAATTGTAACGTGAACTAGAATTATGAGGCTCCTACCAGCAGATCTTGGCTAGTAGACCCTTTCCGGGTAGTGAAAAAGCTTGTAATTTCTATAGGGAGTACATAAGACATACTGTCAGTCCTGTTTGGTTTTGGGTTTGTTTTTTTTTGCAGTGGCCAGCCATGCAAGTACCATGTGCCAGATGTACACAGCATAGCTGGAATAGTATGTACAAATTCATGTACAGATTTGACAGTATTGCATTACAGCTGAGCCAGTGAATTTCAACATTTATCCATAACAATCTGGCCGTCCCAGTCAAGCACTTTTCCTCTTCTTAGAAGAAGACTATCAGTGATGCCAAACTATACAAACAGCACTCAGTTTCTTCTTTCTAATTTGCATTGGCTTGAAATGGAGTTGTTCAGATATACTTGAAGGCAGAATTGAGTCCATAAAGGCCCCATTCCTGCAAAGTGTGACGTGCATGCAAATAGCCCAGCCTACAAAGATTCCCATTGACAGCATTAACTTTATGGCCAGATGTACGGTTTTGCAAAATCAATACCTTTGACAAGAGGGAATTTTTTTGAACATGAGACGCATGCCTTTTCACGGCCATTAGAAATGAGTATTTGGTAGAAGTTTCTGTATTTGAATTTCAGAAATTAAAAAAAAAAAAAGCAGTATTTCTTCTTCATAGAATATGACTAGATATATAGTTCTCCTGGTTTGCCAGCAGATATTGCCAGATATAAAACAAGAAATTTCTTTGACAGTACATGCTTTCATCCTCTAAAACTGTATTTTTCTTTAAAAGTCTGTTCAGCGTAAAAGGATCATGAGTCCTTAAAGAGTTTATTAGACTCTATGAACTGTACAAATGAGACCAAAAGATTTCTATTTCAGTATTGTGCGGCTGGTGCTGTATATTGTAGTATAATTAAAATCAGTTACTGAAATGGTGATAAGGTCACAGTTCGTATCTCTATTAGGATAATAAACTGTCTTAACTTTTTTCCCAAAGGGATGGACTCACAGGACTGGGGTTTTAGACGAAGAGTGCACAGATTGTATAAAGCAGTTGCAAATGGTAGAATAATCAGTAGAATTGTAAAAAGATAAAAGCAGCAGCAACTGATTATGTTATAGGTTGATGCCATCCAGTGGTTCAGTAGAGCACTGAGGGACGGGTTTTGAGTAGCGTCTGGTATAAGATACCATTTACACATCAGGCTACAGAATTGCTCCTCTTTGATATTGTCATTCTAATTGAACTTGATTGTGTTTAGTGATTATCAGTTTACTTATGTTCTAACCTACAGTTAGTAATACTCTTTGTGTATGCTTTGGCCTATATACATATACACAAGCACGTATTGCCTTGCATGTGTTGTGTGTCTGTGTGCACGCGCAGACAACAGCAGTGTTATATAGTACAGTTTCCACATGAAAGAGCACACCTTGGAAGAGCACAGTTATTAAAAGAAAAAGCAGCTAATTTTTGCTGAGGTAAATCAAGTTAGAAATGTGTGCTCTAGAAGTGGAGCAATTGCTTTTTTTTCAGAGCTCTACACAACAATAAGTTTGCTGTCTTATCAGATGCCTGTAAAGGGGAGACATCCTAAATTAGCTGCATGCAATTCTAAATGGTGTTAAAAGTAACTTACCTACACCATCATAACAATATTGCAATTTATTTGTGTGACCTCTATTTCGAAAATAAGGAAATACCAAAGGACTTGGTGTAACATGAGTTTCAGATTGATGCATTGCCTTGCCAAGCAGCAGAAAAATTGCCTGTAGTTGTTAATTTTATAGTGTTCAATAAGCAGAACTGATATTCTGATTAGCTTCAAATTAGCAAATCAGTGCAAAATTTAAAAAAAAATTAATTCAAGCTCTGACAAAAGATCTGCTTGCTCATTTTTTGTTATGTACAATGTTAATATTCATCCTCCAAAATATTATTCTCTTTTAACAACTTGAGTTCTTCAGTTTTGTGCTAACAGGATTGTTGATTTAAAAGGGAATACAATTTTCATTATAGCAAAATACTCTTCAAGAAAAGTACTGGCTCCATGAAAATCCATTGTTAATCATCAAATGAGTAAAGACCCATGGTACAAATAGCAAGGTATTTACGTCAAAGTCCGAAGACTGGATTATGTGTGGATTCACAATGAACCTCATACCTGCAAGCAAGTGTGAAAGAATACAAGCTGCCATCTGAACTTCTGTATTTGAAGAGTTCTTATGAGGCAGAACCATTTGTGGTGTCTCAGTTACTTTGCAAAGCCTCCACTGACAGTATCTGAACCCTATACTCCTAATTCAGGTATCTCAGTTGCCTTAAGTGGAAATTCTTCATGACCAGGGTGCAGTCTGAAGAGCAGCACCGTAATCCCGGGGAGATCAGGGGCTGTTCGCCCCCCATTCAGAAACACTGACATTACTGTCACTGCCTTATGTGCCCCAGCCCTAGCTTGTCCATCTGGAACAGTACTGAAACGCAGTAATGTTTTCTTCTACAAACATTCAGCTAAGATTCCAAGAATAATTTCCAGCTCTCTCTTTTACCAATTTCAGTGCCCAAGCCTCCTACTCTTCTTCCACTCCCTCCAGCCCTCATCTCCCTCCTTGCCGTGGGATATTCAAAGTGTCTTCCTTCCTAAAAGAGCATTCAGCAATGTCTTTTTAAGGCATGGAGAGAAATGGCAAAGGCACGTAGCATCCGACACCGCAGCAAGGGACTGTATTCCAAGCAGAACAGGACCCTTGTTGCTGTCAAAGTTAGCATATCAGGTGGAAACATTAAAAAGGAAAATCAATAACGAAAAATGCAGTGTACAGTCAGAAAGAAGAAGTATCAGTACTGGTTATCTCAAAAAGCAATGTGTTAATTTCAAAATTCTCTAATTCCAACTGTCTTTATTGTTTATATCCTCTCCTTGGCATCTTAGAGACAGGAAAATGGTGTGATGGAGGAGAAGAGAGCATTCCTTCTAGCACTGGTAGAGTATGCATTCTTCCAAAGTGTATTTGAATTCATAAAAGCCATCTGTTTGTGCTAATACGGTCTGTGAAACACAGTATAGTTGTTCAGGATTGCGTGGAATGCAAAGAAACATGAATTTGAGAAACCGGACTCAATCTTTGCAGATATTCGCCTTAAAATAAGCTTGAAGAAAATGTGTCTTCTATTCCTAAGTATGTTTATATGATATAACAGTTTATTTAGGGGATTGAAGGAGGTATTGAGACTTGTTTTTTTCTTTTGAGAATAGAGATCAGTGCTAAACAGCTCCGAGAGATCAGAAACAGCTCACGCTACTTTTCCATGCAAAAACAACGTCACGAGTGCTCCATGTTGGAATTCCTGCAATTCCCCGTGGAGTGACAAGTGGTAGCAATGGCACATGGTAAACACATTTTGAAGTACATTAGAGGAATTACTAGATTATCTTGTCCTCTGTGGAAATTGCATGGTCTTCAAAAATTGCGGAGTTTGGTTGAAAGGAATGTGCAGTGATGAAGGAGAAAAAAATGTTTTCTGTGTGCTCCTTTTTTTTTCTTCTGTAAATAGCAGAAGCAGAAAACGAAAGGAAAGGGCTGAGAAAATGCAAAGGGACTGGCAAACGGAGTCATCCCACTTCAATTTTGACAGGAACGCAAAAGGTATTGAAAGCAAGCCAGTTTCCTGGCAGTCTGTTCCATAGGAATTCCTATCCGCTCACAACAATGATTAAAAGAGCAAGTGAAACTTTAAATTCAAGTTACCACAAAGCCTTTTGAATACTTAATTGTTGCAGCTTTTCTGTCCTCTTGAGTGCCAAGCAGCACGCAGTTAATGTCGTGTGAGCCTTCCCCCAACTTGTGAAGTCCACAGGGTTTCAAATACAGACCTAAGGTCTTTGTGCGTCTGTTAACCGGGAAGTGCCTTCTCTCATTGAGCACTTATTACTTTTTTCCCTAATCTCAGCCACAGGCGGTTAAATTTTACTTTGATCAACTGTCTTGTCTTTATATCGCTTGTCTGAGATCTGAAGAGAGAGAAACATGGCTGAGGAAGTGCTTGTGAACTGGCATTAATGTGATTCAACTCATTTGAATAAGTTTTGTATTAAATTTGGCACTTTTTTATCTGTAAGTTTGGATAGGTATTTTTCATAGATGTTGGGATGGGAAAGCGTGAACACATGGATTCGCTGCAATAGTTATAGGTGCCCACATACGTCTGTGCTCTGACTGTATAAGTTGTAGTACATAATTCCATGCTCCGTTGTATCCTTACATCAGTTATTCCCCACCTTCTCCAACTTTGATCTTGCCTTTTCCTCTGAAATACAAGGAGAAGAATATTGGTTGTTACAGCACGCTAAAAGTTAACAAACGGCACGGGTGACGAGAGTAAAACTGGAGATGTCTCAGGGCAAAATGTTAGCTGCTGATCACGGCTTCTGCAGAGACTCTACTTCTCTGCTACCCTCAGACGCTGCAGTACAGCATAATGATTTCAGTAGTGGGTATTGCCATTATTATTTAGATCCTTGTCAGACTATTTAGTGCTTTATAGGCTCGAATTGTCCTTTCACTTCCACCCAGGAGCTCACTGGAGGCCAGCACAGTGGTGCTGAGGGTAGTAGCATGATGGGCTTAACACCTACTCATCCTTCCGCGTAACCAGGATTCAACATCTCAGGCTTCACAGGCAAGCTCTTTCTGAAAAGCGTATTACGAAGACCTGATTTTGGCAAATCCTGCAGTGGAGAGGAGGTGGCATGGGGGAGCGGACTGGTCTCTGCTTTAGAGTGCGGGAGCAGCCTGGCCAACCAAAAGAAGGCCCTGTGCTACAAAAAGGAGTTTCTCCTATTTAAAATAAGTTGCTGATATAAACTGGAACGATGTTATCTCTGACTTGGTTAACTGTGTAGCACCTGAGTGCTAAGTCCATCCAAGTGTTGGATAATATGCTCCACTAGTGCTGCAGCTTCAAACAAGATGAAGCTGTAGGACTGTGTACCACAGGAAACTCTTTGCCTTCCTTACTCCATCCAGAGCAGTCCTGGGAGTCACACAGTAAGGGGGACACCATTTCAAGTAACAGTTAAGACCAGACAATTCATAATATACTGGTCTAATCTGTCATTCAAAGCATCCAAATTTTTTACAGCAACCTTAAAGTGTTTTGTTACCGAAGGTTTTTGTAAGAATAACACTTGTAAGCAATATTGTCTCAGGATGAAGCACTTTCTAGTTTATTATTTCTCACAACCCTTTGCTGCACTGCTTTGTACTCTGAGCTAATTAAAACTGTTGTCCCTCAGAAGTTACAGATTCCTTGCTCCGTGTTTATTTAGTCAGGCTGAACATGAAGAAAAAGTTTGGAGGTAAAAGCGGATCTATAATTGAGATTGCTGTAGATAGATCCCACTGGATTTCTTGTATAGTCCTGTCAGGCTGCACTGTCCAAACCGTGAAACTGTTTGAATTCCTGAACACTTGTGATGTGCAAAGACACTTGGCAAAGGAAGGATAAAACGTGCCATCAGCGGTTTTGTTTTGCTGATCGTTGTCAGGAGTTTGCAGACAAGCCCAAGGCAAACTACTTTTGTTTTGCTAACTCTGTATAAGGATCGTGAAGGAAGATCTTCCCGAGGAGGACTTTGAAGGAGGGTAGGAAAAGGGATTTGTGGCCTAATTCAGAGAAGTAATTCAGAAATGTCTCCATAGAGTCCTCATTGCTTTTTCTCACAGAGTACAAAAACAGGCTTGGAGCGGGCACAATTGCAGTAGTAGAAGAAACAAAGGCAAAACCCGAACACAAAAACAGGGACAGAGATACTGTCTTGGTTTGAGGACAATTTATTGTTAGAATTTGTAATTTAGTTAAAACAATGTGTAATATTTAGAATTACATTATAAATCGTGGACTTTGAACTTGGGCATTCAAAAATGCTTTGACTACAGTAGAAAGGGTCATCATTTTGTAAAATATTGCTGATGGCAAAATATAAATTGTAGAACAGTCACCCTGCCTTCAATAGCCAAAAAGTTACTGAAACAAATTGTTAAATAATCAGTTTATAAGCACGTAGATAATAAAATAACAAAATGATGTGAAACAGCCAACATCAATTCATCAAGAACAAATCAAGTCAAATCAATCTGTTTTCCGTTTTGACAGTATAACTGGCCTAGTGGATACAAAGGAAGTAGTGGATGTGATATATTTGGACTTTAATAAGGCTTTTGACACGCTACCAGTTACATTCTCATAAGCAACTTAGGGAAATGTTCTGGATGAAATTGCCATCTGGTGGGTGCACCCACTTGTTGCAGAAATGTACTAAAAAATAGTTATGACACTTCACAGTCAAATTGGGAAGATGTTTTATATAATGTGCTTTACAGACTTTTCTTGTGTTTTGTTCCAGTGTCATTAATGAGCAGAAAATGCTCATCAAAAAGTTGTGATTTTTTTTTTCCCACTGATAAGAAGGGAATATTTTGGTGGACAGGATTAACATTCAGAAGTCATGGTAGTTTGAATAAGTGGCCTGAAATCAATAAAATCACATTCAGTAAACATGAAAGAAGTGCTACAGTTATTGAGGAAGAATAAAGTGCCCAAACGGAAAATTTGTAATAAGTGTGATCACACTGTACAAAGGGGCAGGGGCGGATCATAATCTAAATATGAAACTACAGTTTAAATACTGCTGGAAAAAAAAAAAAAAGGAGCAGATGAATTGTAATGTTTGTATGTTGAACATGGGAGATAGAAGGTATTTTATTTTACACATTTCATTTTAGCTACAGCATTGTGTCGGATGCTTGGATTTCAGGAAAAGGTAAACAAATTGCTAAGAGTCCAGAGGAAAATCAGAAGAGGTATGAGAGGTTTAGAAAATGGCTTGTGAGAGAGAGGTTTGAGACTTTGCTGCTTTGTTGTGCCTTCTTTGTTCTAAACTAAACAAATATGAGAAAACATCATAAAAAGAACAGTGAAATATTAAGATTATTATAATCATGAGAAATCAGAATTTCTTCCTATCCACTGAGGATAGGGCAAAGGTAGTTATCTGAATTTACCCAAGAGAGAGTTAAGTTAGATGCTAAGAAAAAGTAAGCGTAGGGACAGATTGTGCTGGAACATGCTAACTGTGCAGTCTCCTTCACTGGAGATTTCTGAGGACACATTAGATGAATGTGTAATCAAGAGTGAGCTGGGTATACTTCATCCTGTCTCAGAGGTTTCTTTCAGCCCAACTTTGTATGATTTCTACTTAGTAATGCAAATGTCTGAAATTAGTACTTAGGTGGATTCTAGAAAATAGCTCTTAGATGGATTCAGGCAAAAGTATTTCTGCCAACAGACTGGCAGCAAAGCCTGCTGAGGAGACCTTGAAGCTAGGAATGAGGAGGTGAAGGGAGATGATGACCCACAGTCCATTGAGGAGGCGGTTGGCTGCATTGGCAAGAAAGTGCAAAGGGTATGGTAGACAAGACAGAGCTTAAGAATGACAAAGCAGGGTGAAGAAGGCACATGGACACAAGCAGGGAAGTGCTGAGAGGACAGCATCATGGGGGGACCTCTCATATTTTCTGAGAAATCAGCAGCCTGGAGCATCTCCTTTCTGAAATGCCTTTACACTAGTGCATGCATGTAGCATGGGACAAAACCAGGAGGAATCTAAAGCACGTGTACAGTTGCAGGACTACGACCTTGTACAGACGTGGTAGGAAGGTTCCCACAACCAGCGTGCTGCAATGGATGGACACATGCTCTTTAGCAAGGACAGGTGAGGAAGGTTGTGGGGACATTCAGTTTTTTTTGTGAGACACTAGCAAGAATTCATGGAGCCTTGCCCTGGGACAGAGGATGAGCCAGTCAACAGTTTATAGGTTAGGATTAGAGGGCAGACCATGTTGTGGCAGATGTCTGCTGCAGACTTCCTGGTCAGGAAGAAGATGTGGCTGTCTTCAGACAAGGGCAAGAAGCCTGATGTTCAAAAACCCTGGTTCTTATGGGGGACCTAAGATGTGCTGGATGGCAGCACAGCATTAAACAGGCAATCCTGGGGATACATGGCATGCATTGATGAGAACTTCCTAGCAGTGATCACCAGTGATCCAACAGTGGCCAACACTCCATTGGGCTGGATACTTGCAAACAAGGAAGGGTTGGGGATATGAAACTTGGAGGAAGTCTTGGCTGCAGTGACCATGAGGTGGTGGAGATCCCAATCCTGAGAGAAGAAAAGGTGGCAAATAGGAGGAGCACAACTCTGGATTACAGGATAGCGGACTTTGGCCTGTTGAAGGATCTACTTGGAAGGATCCCACAGGAGATGGTCATGGAAAGAAGAGCAGACCAGGAGACCTGGCTGATTTTCAGAGATCACCTCCTCCAAGCATAACAGTGACCCATGCCAATGTTGAAGAAATCAAGCCAAAGTGTCAGGAGGCCTTCATTGATGAATAAGGAGGAGTTCCCAGCTGAACTCAGACCTAAAATGGAATTGTACAAGAAGTGAAAGCTGGGACAGGTGAAACCACACGGATATAGAGACACTCTCTGAGTGTGCAAGAATGGCATTAAGAAAGCTAAAGCCCATCTGCAGTTGAATCTTAGGAGAGACAGAAAGGGCAACATGAAGGTCCATCAACAGCAAAAGGCAGATTAGGGAAAATGAGGGCCTGACATTGAATGGGACAGGGGACCTGGTGACAAAGTACATGGAAAAGGATGAGGTATCCAATGCCTTCTTCACCTCAGTCTTTACTGATAAAATTTGTCCTGAGGAATTGCAGGCCCCTGAGACCAGTGGGAAGGTCTGGAGCAATGAAGTTTTATGCTCAGTATGATCGATCACATTAGGGAACATAAACCAGGTTGTCATACACAAATCTGTGGGACCCGACCGAATGCATCCATGAGGACTAAAGGGGCTGGTTGATGTCATTGTGAGGCTGCTCTTGATTATCTTTGGAAGATCATGGTGACTGGGGGAGGTCCCAGAGGACTGGAAAACCAAAGGTCAGCACTACCTTCAATAAGGGCAAGCAGAAGGATCTAGGGAACCAGCCCAGTCAACCTCATCCTAATCCCTGGGGAGGTGATGGAGCAAATTCCGCTGGGAACCATTTCCAAACGCATTATTGTGTTTTAGGCATTTTCCAATCCTTTGTAGAAAAATGCAAAATGTTTTTTTATTTTTAGTATAATACACAGAGGTTACACGTCCACAACATTGAGGCTCTATTCAGTTCAGTGATCTTGCTAGTCAAATGTCACTTACCCTTTTCTGCCTCAGTAACAAGCAGACTGTAACTTTCAGCGTCTCACAAATCCTGGTGAAGCTCCACATAGTCAGACGGTATCTTCCAAACAGCACACTGCTACTTTGTAGTAGAGATCAGATTTCCAAAAAAGATGCCTGCTTATTCTGAGCTCGCCCATTTCTGCGCGAACATTCTAACGCCATAGTTGGGCACAATATAGTGGAACCATCCAGGACTAGAAGATATTTGTGAGAGAGAGTGAAGACGAGATTATCTGGGTGCAGACTGATTGCAGTTGCAGAAGGAATCAATTCATTTTTAAGGGAACAATTTTCAGGAAGTTTAATTTGCAGAGTGAGAAAATTAATTGAGAGCATGGGTAATTTTCATCTTTCTATCCAGCAAGGAGAGAAAACTAAAGGGAAACTGAGTATAACTGGAGCGACAGGAAAAAGAAACAGTCACTCATAATTGTTCTTGGTGACAGAATAATTTTTTCAAGAATACGATCAGAGATGCCTGAAAATTGCTTTCAATAGCACTGAAAATGTGAATGATATCCAGACAGTTATTTATGATGACCGAACCAGTTACACAATCAGTCAGACACTTGGAAGGGACAAATCCATATTCCCAAACTTAAATTATTTTAAAAATCAGTAATTAAGGTATAGATGACACACACACACACACAAAATTCTGTGTCTATACATAACCTGTATGTTATACTCTTGATGCAAAACAAAAAAAAAAATCACCTTTGTAATTCAAAGGGAAGAATTATACAGCTTTATTAAACAAGGACCTGCTGTGGAGCTCTATTGAGGCTGCAGGGAAAAAGCTGCCTTGAAAAAACTGAAGATATTTTAACATTTGCATTTGTTCTGAATTAGCATAAAATTAAAATATCTAATTTTTCATAGAACAAAACGACTTTTTGTAGCAAGCTTGTTTTCACATTCATGATGATCGTGGCTCAGACTGCCTGATTCCTGGTTCTGGGGATGGTTCTGCATGGGTTATGGTGTTTGCAGAATTTCGTGCTGTTCTGAAGACTGCTAATTAGCAACTGGCCTAAAGGAATTGTTTGCCAAACTAAGCAGAGTGCAAGAAAACTACAGCCCTTTCCAACACGTTTCCTTTGCTAGGAAAGGTGGGATAGTACTGTATTTGTGATGATAAAGAGCGATCTTGTACCAAAAGTTTCCCTAGCTGGCAAAACGTGTCTCATTTTTAAATCCTTGCTACTGGCTGAATTGGGAAAAGTAAGTGAAGCGGATCTGATAATCTGGCCCACATGACTCCTTTACAAAGTAAACATTATCAATGAACACTTGATTTCCTGTATCCTCAAGGAAAATTGCTTTGGAAGAAAAGACTGCTCATGAGTGGCTTTTGATAGCCTCTTTTCAAATGCTTATCTTCCTGGATCAGCAGGCAAGTCTTGGCGGTTAGGAGGGCTCCACTCTATCTCCTTGTTTGGGATACCAAGGGTAATTCACGCACATCTGTATCTCGGTTCTCATCATGTTTTGTTCTGCTGCAAATATCAGTTTTATTGACAGCCATCAGCCTCTCTGATACTCCTCTGTTGGCTGGAGATGTGAAATTCCCCAGCTCCATTTTTTATAAGAGCATCTCCTAGAGATATAATGAACGGCAGCGGGGATTGGAAAAAGCACTTGATAAGTGCTTAAAACCCAGCTTTGTTCATTCTTTGTGGTAATTTGCTCTAACGTTTGCTGCCTAATAGTGCTTAAGCTACAAAATAGTGCTTCCTGCATGATTAGCCTTTCCCGCTATTAAAATATTGCATTCTTTGTGTTTGACCTGATTGTAGGAAGAACTTCCACATCAGGCTGCTGCTGGAATTGTTTTTTCATGAAACACACAGGGACCGAGTCTCTACCAAAAAAAAAAAAAAAAAAAACCTGTCGCTATCAAGGACAGAAGACAAGTGCAGTCATAAAAAAGATGCCATTTCTGCACATTCGGGGTATCTGTATAATCTTTGCTGCATAGCACAATTATTCTGCAAATTGGAATGCTTTCATTGTTAAAAAAAAATATGTCTTTAACCGCTAAAAATAGCTGTCTGTCCAAGCATAATGTTATGTGCTTCTGCCCTATAGAATTAGCCTTGCAGAAAAATGCCTGGAGGCAAACAGAGGCAAGTCTGAACTTGACCCACATCCAGAGTTTTTTTGTCACCACGAGCCCCATGGGCTGTTGAGTTGGTAACGATTAGAATTGCAGAAAGTTTTTACTTATTCTGTTTTTCCTCGTGGCAATGCAAAGCAACAAGAAGAATGAATGCAAAAGCTATGTTGGTACATCCATATCACAAATTTAAAAGCACTAAAAAAAAACAGAAAGTGAAGAACTAATATTCTGGCTTCAGAAATAATACCAGGTAATATTAAAGGTGGTTAGGTGTGTATCTATAAGTCCAGCTGGAGTTTAGTCATAGAAAATGAGAAAGATCAGACTACTGCCTTGCAGTTTTCATGATGTTATCATGAACTTCATGCTTTTGAGGGTTTTCTTGGCTTTCTTATCTCCTCTCCTGAAAAATTTTGCCTTTATCCAAAATGGTTTCTTTGTCCTATTAATTTCAAAACATGATTAACATATCTGTCATGGCCATAATTCTTTGAAATTAGAAGTGAACTCATTCCTGACATTACACAGTCTGCTCTTCATTGCATAATTTAAAAAATGTGGGACTGCTGCCTTGTGCATTGTCGCCTTAATTATCCTTAGGGCACATGTAGCCTTCTCTTTAAAAAAAATTAAATTTATTTAAACTTTTTTTAAAGTGCTGTGAAGTCTATACTTTACATATTTTACAAATACATAAACTAAGATTAAAGTAGGGATAAACTAGGGACATAAATGAAGTTTTTAAGTACTACCTTTTGCTTTGGCCCTCGCACCTTAAGGTGGAAGAGAGTCTTGGGAGAGGATTCTTGTATTTCTTTACAATCCTGTCAACTGTAATTCCATAGAGTGGGCTTGGGTGTATGTGTGGAAACACTCTCGCTGCTGGCAGAAAGCATCCCTGGGTCGCCCATGCTACCACCATCTGCGACATATGCGCTGTTTGGCAGAGGGATTTCTCCGCATTTCCTGGGAGGCAGCCCCCATCCATCCCTTTGCTGTTGCCATGGCCACATTCTCTCTCTTAGCATCCTTGAGTGGAGAGGAGTGCGATCGTGTTGCTTCCCCAGGAGATTGCCGATGTACTTTCCACTTCCTTGTGCGCAACATCAGCGTGCCAGAATGATGATTCTTGGTGAGGCACCCGGTAAAATACAGCAAGTTAATGAGACTTTAACCACAGAAGCCGGCAAACCAGAACCTGGTCTTCGGCTGCGGGCTGAAGCAGTTTGTGCTCCTGATTTTAGCATTGAATTTAGGAGTCTTCTTACTTTAAAAAAAAAAAAAAAAGCCCAAAGATGTACTTATAAATATATACTCTCTCTAAACACGTAGTTATTATATAACATATTATACCTAGAGGATAGATTCAGGTTTCCCTGGATTATGAAATTTCAGTTTGAATTTTGAGAAAAAAGAGCAGCACTTGGGAGCTGGTTCAGGGTTTATCTCCTCACACACTGCCCACTTTAGCTTATTTCACAGCAATCCCGTAATATCTGTAAATATTCCTATTTTTGTAAGAATAGCTTTGGTTTCTCAGTAAATTAATCTCTTTTTGTTAGCTTGCTCTGGTGATAACATTTTACATTACAAGCAGCTGTAAAGACTGAAGTGAGGACTATGTGATAACCCCTCAAAGAAGCAACGCCAGGCTGCAAAGTGCTCTTTCTTTGTCCGGGTGCCAGCATTATGAAGAATCAATAAAAAAAAAAAAGAAAAATTAGGATGAGAAAGAAAACAAACATAACTGTGTCTCCACTGCTGTTGCTCTCAGACAAAGCTTGTTTCTCAATGTTGAAACCTTGTTGTTAAACAGGCAGAGGGGAAAAGATGATGTAATGCTGTGAGGTTTAGGACTGTGTCTTCTTCTAAAGCGACGAAGCCAACCGAGGTCATTTAAAGTTGGTGAAACAGGAGCCATTCTGCTGTGCCCTTCAATTTAAGCAGGATTTGGGCCCACAGAAAGGTGGTTTTCTCTGCTGCATCCTCTTCAGACTCTAACCCAGTAATGACATCTCAGTATAGCATGATGACTTTCATAATCATTGTTATCTCAGGTATGCAGGGGCGGGGAAGAAAACAACATCTTATAAATGCCTGCCACCATAATAAAGTGACAATATGATTAAGGAATGGGAGCTTTATTTCAGAGAAATGATGGAAAGAGTTTAAGCAGTCATGGGTAGAGACAGAAAAGGTTTCAAGAGAAATACAAGTTTCAGCAAGCAAGCAGAAACACAGTTTAAAGGTCAGATCACCTGATCCTTTAACTGGGATATTAGTGGTGCGCAAGAATTAAGATGTATTATTTTTTACAGTAGACAGGCATCCAGCAAACTCAGACATACATCCCGTTCGCGTATACTACAGGATACAGAGTTGAGTAAGCAAAGGGGTTACAATCCTTCCACATCCAGAACAATAATTCAAAAATAACAGCCTTAAAATAAACAGAAGAATTGAGTGTGAGGCTTTCGCACCGTCTCCTAGGCTGAGCATCTGTTCAGCAGCTAAAGTGGATATTTAGATTCAAAAGCAAACCTTAGTAATTTTGGATATGCATAAGCCCCTTTTTCTTCTAAAAAGGGATTTGTACAATCTGCTCTGCTCCAGTGTGGAGAGCCACCTGGTGGGTATTAGCAGCAGTGCTTTGCTGCGTTCACCTGCAGAGCCCGAAATACTCTATGATGTGCAGTGTTCCTTTGGTTATTATTCTTAGGATATCTGTTTGCAAAATCTTCACGGTCTCCCGATTTTTTATGCTGTTTTTTTCTTTCTTTTGTTTTTGTGTTTAGTTTTCTAGGCGTGCAATTGTAGTTGTTCTTTGCCGAGCAGTATTCACTAACACAGTGTCCTGGTTTGAGGTAAAACAGAACCAATTTTGTTCAGTAACTTCGCTTCTTAGCTAGGCCTCTTCTAACTACCGAAATTAACAGTATATTGTGCAGACAATGTTCACTTTCTCAGAGTGATAAGGCCTATGTTTATAGTTGATGCCCAGACACGGTATGCAGAGAAGCTCCTGCTTATACTTGTTGTTCTAATACCCAAGGCCAACCAACTTTGTTGTTTGCCCCGTTGGAAGGTCTGAAGCGAAAAACATAGTGGGGTCCCACCTGCAGGGAGGAGCGGACAGGACAGGTGACCCAAAACTGACCAACAGGGTATTCCATCCCATCTGCATCATGCTCAATATAAAAGCTGATGGATCAAAGGGTCAGCCCTCTTGTCTCTTCCTACAATGGCTGATGTCTGAGGAGGACTCTGTTCGTCTGCCTGTGATCCCGATCCTGAATCCAGATCCGGAGTCCGGTTCCCCTCTGTCACCGAGTCCAGCCTGGGACTGGCCCAGTGCCAGCCGGTGTCGTGATTGTCATCTCGGGAGCTTGATACGGTTTTGTATATATTTTTCATTATTTCTTTTTTATTTTATTATTTTTCATTNCACGGTCTCCCGATTTTTTATGCTGTTTTTTTCTTTCTTTTGTTTTTGTGTTTAGTTTTCTAGGCGTGCAATTGTAGTTATTCTTTGCCGAGCAGTATTCACTAACACGGCTTATTGTTATGACAGAGCTGGACAAACTGTTGTAGCAAAAAAAAAAAAAGGAATCACTCGAAGTGCAAATTCACTCACTCTGAAATATGTTACAGATGTAGACCCAGTTCACCGAATAGTTTCATGTGGGGGGAAAAAAAAAAAGCTTCAGCCAGATGCATGCTTGAGCTAGAGAAGCAGAATTAGTATCTCTGTGCTGGCACAGGGGTTCGAGCACTGTGGCACACTTGGAAGGGACTTGATTCGGTTCTGTTAAAATCCATCCTCTTCAAGACCGAAAGCTGGATTCAGTCAGAGGAGGAGGTACCGATAACCAGATTATGGGGGTTGGACTAGATGATCTCCAGTGGTCCCTTCCAACCCTGACCATTCTGTGATTCTGTGATATGACATTCTAAACAAAGGCTTCCTCACTCTTCCCCACTTAGGTTGTTTCATTATTTATTAAATGCTGACATAATTACACAAAAAGATGAGAGCAGTCTGAGACTGATCCTGCAGCCACATGGCTGGGTGATTTGCTGGTTAGGCAGTATATGCATCAGTGTTCATGTGAGTTGCCGTCTATTAATACACTTGGTATCTATTAATACAGTGAAAGAACATCAACAAGTGAAATGCAAAGCACGCTGCCCATTATAGAAGCAGAATAAGGCACTTTCTGGGGAGGTAGGAATTGGGAATTCAGATCCCCTCAAGCAAAGGAGACATCTGAGCTTGGAACTCCTGAGCTGTAAGTCCCTGAATGGTTGAATGAACTCGCCCTTTCTTCTTGGTTTGGTGAGTCCAGGCTTTCTTTAGCATTGTTATTTTAACAAGTTTCTGAAACAGGGTTTTCTCTAAGGGCAAATGAAATGGATTTTTTTTTGTAACAGAAAATGTCTATTTCTAGGCACAGTAGGAGAAAAAGTGGGAAAAATCTATATGGTCCACATCAAATGTGGATGTTTGATTCAAATCTTGTTTGATTCAGCTAAGTTTAAAAAAACTCATAGTCTTAATTCCAAGCGAGGTATATTTTTATTAAGTACTCATATTCCTACTGACATTTCAAAAAGCATATGCAGAAAGAGATCCACCTATATTTTGCATCAGAGTTTAAAGAGAGTGTTGGAAATTCAGGCAGTGAATTTTCCAATTTCCAAGTCTTGCAGGCAAACAGAAGCTTCTTTCAGAATTCCGAGCATCCTTTAGCCTGAGAAGTATCTGGGAAGTGTTATCTCTTTGCAGGAAACAATGGAAGTATAGTTATTCTGTTTTCTACTGTTTTAAATTACCACCTCTACGTAATCAATTAAATAAGCAATGCAGAACTGCTATGAGGGGGTCGAGTGCGCTAGATAGAGTAGCTCTTTTCTTGGAAGAGAGGTTGGAAAACCACTTACTTATGTCCTTCTGCAGGGAGATCCGCCTTTCTTGCGGTGTCGGGGAGAGCTCTTTGCCACCCCCTTCTCCCCATCTCACCTCATCCCCTTCTTCACAGCGCAGCCGCGTGTGTCTGGGCCTGCGTAACGTGCCCCCCCCCCCAACTTTCCTGAAGCGCCAGGTGGACCGCGTGTCCTCCGATCCATCACATTGCACGCGTCTGGCCGCTCTGACACCTTGCTGCTCATTCGCCGTAAAGGTCTAATGGGCATTTTCTGCCTGCGGTCCCTTTCTCCGGTGGTCTCAGGAGCCCGTGGGGGCAGCTGTGGGCTGGGTGAGTGCCCTGGCAGGGCGCGCGCAGGCTGAGCACCCAACTTGTCGAACAAAAGTCAGTCCAGAGTTAACATCCAGACTCTTCAAATGTCTCCGGTTTTAAAATATTCATCCTTCAACAGACTTCTTTCATATTTTTGGTCTCTTTTTTTCTTTCCCTAATTTTTAAAAATGCACTCTCAGATTAATATACTCTACGTCAGAGGCATTTCTAATCTGAATTTCGGAGTAATGGTGACTGTAGTTCCTCTACTTAGTACATGAGCTGCTGTTTTGTCTAGAAGATCTTTCAATAAGACCTCTCATCACCTCGGGAAAAAAAAAATTGATAGAGAATTCACTGTGCCCTTTCATCATGTTTCAAATTGTTGTATAACGTTGTTGCTAACTATTTTCACTGTAAACACACACCAAAAAAAAGTGTTTACTGGCATAAAATAGATCATTTCTTATGTTGGGCATCAACTTTTAAAATCCTTATCTCAGGTAAAATATAAACCATGGCAGATGCTTCAGAATAAACCATAAATGCTTTGTACTTTTCACCTGGTTTGTTGCATGCGGAAGCCTTTTATTGCAGTTCTGTCTTACAGAATCAGCTACTCACTGTGAGCATTCAAGTAGAGCTGCTGATTTTACAAACATGCACATCCACCTGTCAAAGCCATAATTCACATTAAACAGAGATTGTAAAATTAACATTCGTTTGTGAGCTAGGCCACACGTGATCTTAAGTCTGATGAAGCAAGAAACTAGGACAGAGCCAGTTTGTGGTCCGAAAATTCCTGCTGTTAATGTCTAAAATGCATGTGACTACGATTTCAACTGGCATGCCTCCTATATCACTGGTGATTCAAAAAATTGCATTTTTACTTGGAATACCATTTCTCTGGCTTGTAGAGAACTGTACTATTACAGAAATCAAAGCAAAGCACTACCGCATTCTAAATATCCTTAAGCTTGTTACTGAAGCGAGTTCAACAGAGGGCCACCAACATGATAATTGCTGGAGCACTTGACCTGAGAACAGAGTCTGAGGGAATAGGTCTTGTCCAGCCTTGAGAAGGGGAAGCTTCAGGGTGACTTAACATCAGCCTTCCAATACCTATGAGGACATTATTGAGAAGATCGGGTGAGCTTCTTCTCAGAAGTGCATAGTGGGAGGATGAGAAAAAAATGGGCACAAATTGAAACGAGAGGTTTGGACTAGACACAAAGAGAATTTTTTTTCACAGTGGGCGTAGTCCTGCATTAAAACAGGTTGCCCAGAGAGGTTGTACAGTTTCTGCCCATTTTAAGATCGGACTGAATGAGTAACCAGGTTTGATTTCATAGCTGACCCTGCTTTGAGAGGTGGGTTAAACTAGAGACAGGTCCCTGAGGTCCCTTTCAATTATAAAGTTCCAGTAAACTTATGATACATTGTTTTAAAGGAAAACTGTCTAGCAGTATGTCAGAAACATACTTAAAAGCAATATTGCCACAGTAAGAGTTACGTGAGAAAACCTCTAAGGTTTAGCCGTCTCAAGAGACCTCCAAAAATGTCATGCTAAACTGGATTTGTTCTGATAAAGAAGCTTTGCCATGATTATACCTAATGATCCCTAAAGCCACATGAGAATATCGTTTCCCCTCCTTGTCACGGGCATGGAAATGTCTACAGCAAGGTTGACATTGGGAAGGAATAATTACAGTCACAGGAAGTTCTGACAAGAGAACTCATGAAGTGAAGTGTCTCATCCTCGTGTGATGCTGGCTATGCACTAGAATGGGTTGCTTCTGCTTCTACCATTCCTTTTAAAAATTTAGCATAAAGAAGCTAAATATTTCTAAGGCTTATATTATGTTTTCATGAGATTTCTGGAGCTTTTTATGGAGTTACTTGAATTTTATTTAGATGTAAGATTCATGTTAAGTTGAGTTGTTTCTGCTCAGTCTGAAAGGACTCCTCAAGACAATTTGCTGTGGCTGTCGTAGTTTTCTCTTCTTCCCCAGCCAGCAGGGTAAAATCCTGCATGAGATGTGCTTACACATTTCAGGAACTATTGAGTTACATAGTTAAAATACAGGTTACTTGTGGCAACTGCAGAACAAGCTCTAAACGTAACTTCGCTTTGCTGGATTCTTTAGCTACTCAATATAGGAAAGTTCATTTCAATAAAGTGGTCCCTGAAGCTTTCTTCGTGTTCTTGGTGCTGTTTTTGTGAATAGACAGAGACTTGCTTTAAGGTAGTAAATCTATGCTTCTGTCAGGGATTAACTTGGTCCTAGATTTATCGTCATGTCCTTAATTTAGCACCTATGAACAAAAATTATTAAAATCCAAATTGAAATATTCAGTGAAATATAACTCTAGCATAGACTCCAGTAAAATGTCAAATGATGGCTTTCTGCAAAGATGCCCGCTCTTTTCAGGCATATAAGAAATATTTAGCTGACAACCTCGGTGTATGAGGGTTTTCAGGAATAATTGCTTTGAAAACGAAGAGAACAGCCACAAAGTGTGAGTCACTACATCCACTTGTGAAAAACAGAAACTAAATATATCCTACATGCTCTAATAGTCATATATGAAGAAGGCAGAAACTTTCAAACACTTTTGTAGGACAAACCTCCCACTTTCAAGTATGAAGCCTAGAGAGAAATGTAATTCTAATAAATAAAACGTGTGGCAGTCGATGAGGAAACCTTTGGAGTTCCACTTTTCAAGTCCAGCAGAAAGGGAAATGGCCTGCTCTCAAACATCTTTTAGGTGTTTTGAAAGAATACGAGATTACCATTCCTTTCAAACATCACAAAAACAGCAAAGTGTTCCTGTCCTTTATATTTTCTTTGAAGGACTTTGTGCATACATATATTATTCTGAAATATTCTCTTCTCAAGAATAGCTGAGAAAAAGTATGAAAAGCAGCAAAATTTGAATATACAGACTCGAGCAATTGCATACATTTTCAAAAGGTTTTCTTACAGTATCTGTCTCTTACCACAAGACACTAAGTGGTAGGTATATCACAAGAAAAGAACTTATATGTATTATATAAACTGATGATCCCGGCAATCATTACTCTGTTACCAAAAATGAATTGTGGTGTTATTACCTTACATTTTAATAGTGAAAGTCAGAGGATGGTGCTTTTGTTCTGCTACTTTATTTCAAAAAGCAGCTAACAGTTCAGTAAAGGCTGGCTTCATATATCTATTGGTTAGAAATAAACAGAAAAATGTACAGATTTGATCTAACAATGAAATGACTCAAAATCAGTGTGAAGATCACAGTTACTTAACAAATTTCTATAAAAGTTGTCATGAATATTTAGGTAGCAGAATTTACAACTGACCACAAATTAATCAGTTCCGTTAAATTTAGGAGCGTTGTGAGACAATTTAAAGGGACTGTGGAAAGGGCAGCAAAGAGAAGCATAATGTAAGAGTTTCCATTTTGAAGAGCAATTTTGTAGCTGATAACAATGGGAGATGTCTGTGGCACACAGTGATGAAAGTGGAAACTATAGGAAGGCAAGAACAGAGAGATGAAAGAAATTTCAAATAACAGGAGGACAACAAAAATCATAAAAGAGTTTAGTTCAGATGCTTTCTAAAAACTCAGAAAAGACACAGGAGGACACAGGAGCTAATATGACAGCAGTATATAAAATAATTAATGGTTAAAAGGGCCAAACAGTGTATTTACTCTTTCTAATGTGGCATAAGCAAACTGACGGCAGAAGCTTTAATTTTATCAACACATTTTTAAAAGATAAAAGGGTGTACTTTGCAGACTATGCATAATTAACCTGTTGAACTCACTTGTGTAAGAAATAGAGAAGAAAAAGGCACAGTAGAAAAAAGTATTAAAGAGTCTAACCTTTATACAAGTAATAAAAATTTTACCATTCCTTTGCAGAAAAACAGAATTCCAGGAGCTTGAGGGAAGGATTTTTTTTCCTGGAAATTTGGTTAGTTAGCAAGTTTTGTTCACTTTGCAAAACACCTCTGGAAGCAGCTAACTGGGCAGTTTCTTTGACTTTGCTGTGGTGCAGTGCAGATGTATTAATTATCCTGAAAAATGCAAAAAACATTGAGAGAAATTATGTCTTTAAGTGCAGATTCACACCTGTCTTTGTGAAAGATGAGCACTACTTCAAAATAGCAACAGTAATAAACACCTGACTTTTTCTGTAATGTTCTATTTAAAGTCCATTTAAATGAAATGAAGTGCTCTTTACTAGCAGCAATAAATCAATTCTTTATGTAAATGAAGCAACTCTACTACCACAGCAGAAGTTTGTGCTGCTTATATGTTGTCATGACACTTCTGGGTAGGTCATCCCTTCCTCCTCCCGCCCCGCTCAGTTCTCAGAAGCACTTTAGATACAAAAATGTAAGGTTGAAACTTCATCTCCTACCAGGTTTGTCCTTGATATTAATTCAATAAATGCCATTTATGCCATGAAAAAGTGTTTTGCAGCAAGGTACAGGTGAGATCTTATGATGCTCAATACAAAATACAATCAAAGTTATTGATAACCAGGGTAGTAGAATGGTATAATGGTGTGATAACTAACTCAGGATTCCATTTAGGTCCACTGGAGTGTACTTACTGCCCCTGTGACTTTTGAAAATCCATTTAATCTTTCACTTTCACAATTTCCCATCGCTAAAATGGTACGTTCATTCTTTTCTTCATGATATATTGGAGGTACTCCGGTGTTGGGATTGGGTGTGGGAAAATTTCAATGAAAGATATATTTATTTTTTTAAAACCATCTATTTTAGGGTACCATTTCTTCACTCTATGGGGGGGGTAAAAAGGAATCATTTTTTATTACTTTATAATAAGATGCATGGTAAAATGTCTTTGTGATAATTCTTGTCATTCTTACAAAATTCCTATGAAAAAGACATGGTTATCCTCCTCTTTTTTCCCAGCCAACTAAATGATGACACAGATAATTGAGCAGTTTCATATTCTACCAAATGCAGCTTACCTCTAATCAAGTGTTGTCCATGTATGAGAAGGATTAGAATATTAAGGACTTAAAGTCAGGATTAGCTGTAGAAGCTGTCTTCATCCTCAGGAAACAAATTAAAGGCACTGGCTGTTGATTGAACAAATTATTTCAAAAAGTCAATGTAGATAGTACATATGCATCTTCCTGTCACCATCTTTTCAAAAAGTGACTAGTATATAGATGTATGACAGCATTACTCCCATTTAGAAGAAATTGTTTACTGTCCATAAGCAGGCATTGGAGATAACATTATTTTAAAAGTATGAAGAGATCTGTTGACGGTAGTTCAGAGTGTTGATGACCATGCTGCCTCTATTTTATTACCTTCTTGGTCATTTGAGTCATGCAGTAATTTGTCAAGAAGTGTTTAATTTGTCTTGACTTCTACCACATTTTGAACTTGTTTTGCTCCTTAAAGCCAGCAGAAACAGCTGGCAGGATGGATTTCTGTGCCACATGTAATGAAATGTTAGACCAAAAATAGAAGAGGATTAGAGACACTCAACGGCCAGTGATTTCCATATTCCAGTACACCATCTCAAAATTTCTCCACTTTGTTCCTATCCTGCATACTCTGCCATTGGTTAGCTGCCTGCCTTCCTCCCATTTCCTTCACCGCTGCTCAGCCACATGGAGAACGGGGTCCATTTTCAAGTGCTTGCACCAGTTAATAGAATTTCTGACCCCAGATAAGGTTTTTAAGTGCCTTTTTTCTGCATCTCCTATCCTCCAGTTGACGGCTATACATCAAGGTGTAGGGTACACGAGGAGGTGGCTGTTTCTCTCATGCTCTCTGTTCCCACTTTGCGTACGAGGTTTTTAACGCTACTGTGCCCCAGCAGGTTAGACTAGTCAAGGGGAAGATTCTGGTTCAAGTTTGAGGACGTGGAAGAGAGTTTGGAGCCCATCTGTCCTCCATCCTGATAGACGAGAGTTAGGATGGAGGGAAGGAAGAGGAAAAGGACGCCTCGCCTTCCTTCCCACAAGCTGTGTTTTACACAGGATTAAGTACTGCCTAAGCAGCTTTACCAAATCAGGCCCCACAAGTCAGCCAGTTGGGACACGTTTTATGTTAAGGCTGATCATAAGACAGGCTACAGGTAAACGAATGTCCTGAGGTGCCATGCATGCACCTAGCTGCAGAAAGGGAGGGGCCTACTAGAAATGTTTGCAGAGGAAACTGAGGTGTCACAGGGATTAGGTGCCTACAGAGATGGCCTGCCCCACAGGTGACATCAAAATGATGGACATGCATCCTTGAAACCCGGCAGTCCTGCCCCCTTTGTAAATACAGCCTTGAGCATCTTTGTGACAGTTCTCTCCGCCTTAATTGTTCTGTTTTGTTGTCTTTGGTCCTGGTGAGAATAGTCTCATAAAATTTCCTCCATCTAACACATTTAAAAGAATTGCCTGCTATTTATTCCTGTGTCTATGTACCCATTTGCTCTTCATGTTCTAATGGCTGTGTTTGAGATGGGTTTGAATTTTCATGATAGATATAAATAGGATTTGCATTGTATCCTTATCTATTCTCCTCCAAGGAAATTGCTTTTAATTATTATTTAAGGTTCAACCCTAGTTACTGCTGAAACGAACTTCTGCTTCTAGCTTTAGGACTGAGAACTGAGCTGCAAATAAACATGAACTGAAATAATTAAATCAATTACTACCTTTGGTTATTTTACTGTTAATCTGCGTAGCCTTTATAGTTTCAGAATAATAATGTCCACATTCATTTTAGCTGAAGTCATTTTTTTGGGTTGAGATTCATGCTTTCTTCTCAGTCCTCAGAACTAGGTCTCGCTTGAGGCAGTCATTTAATTTGTAAAGAAATTTCTTGTCTAAACTTTGTCCCAATGTGGCTTTTGGCCAGTCTGTGTGTGGATAGCTGAAATAATACATTATTAACCATTTATTAGCTTCAGTTGCCATTTATCTCCTTTGGTATCGTACATTCCATAGGCTTTTTATGATTGGAGGCCTTCAGTAGAACCTGCCAACTTTGTGTTTCAGATGGGCTGAACGCACACATAGCTTTGAAGTTAAACATAATAGCTTCTGTTTGGCTTGGGGAGCTCTGGATGCAGTGGGCAATTATTACCAGGTTTCTGTAGTCTTACTGCTACAGCCTTCTCTCAGACATCCATATCCCTTTCCCACACGCCAGGAGTAAAGGATTGCCTGTCACTCAGCCTCCCACGGGCTGAGCCGCCCCAGACCATACGGGCGACGCGGCTGCCTCCCTCGTGCTTCCCAGGTTTTCTCAGCATTGTAGCAACCTGGCTGTTTTGTTCTCACCTCCGCCACCAGAAAGGAAGGAAATCATAAACAGAGAGTGTGCCCACAAACGCCGGGGATGTAAGGAATTAAATTAATTAGCTACCTGGAAAATGTTCAGAGCTAAGGAGGGGATCTCCTTTGGATGGGAGAAGACAGACGGTGGCAAGGAAAGCAGAAGAAAAGGAGCTGGTGGCAGCAGACACATTGGTTGCGAGTCGGCAGTAGTATTTGTTGCATGGTGGTGCATTGTTCATGGAAGGCCAGCAACAGCCAAAGAGCTGCAGGAGGTATGTGGGATTACAGAGCCAGGACCCCAAATTAATCTAAATTTTTAATTGCCTAGATGCCTCATAGGCACCTAAGTGCAAATTAACCTTCTCAGAACCTCAGTGTAGTTGCCACTTCTCCTCGCAGGCTTCTGAAATCCTAGCTCTTACACTTTTCAGATGCCTAAGTGCCATTTCTAGGGGAGAACTGCCTCACCCTTGTTGGCTGTTGGGCAGCTGGGCTCCTCCACCTCTGCCAGGATTCATGGACTGAGCACTTCTCCATCTGATCTTCTGTTTGCACTCTTGGAGCACGTTGTCTGCATTAGAGGACTCAAAACAGAGATCACAGCAGCAGTAGTCTCTTTACTCTAATAACCTGTGGGAATATAGGATGCACATTAATAAATTTTTCTCCTGGCTTTTATCACATTTCTTAGAAAAGTATCTTGGCCTTTCTGTTTGCATGATCAGGACCTGAAAATATCACATCCCTTTAGCCAAGTGCTCAGTTTTTATGAATCACTGTCCAACATAGTTCCTCCTCATTTTTACGAAAAATATAAACAGCAGATCTTTAGGCTGTAACATTTAATATCCTAGGTCCTTGCTAGGATAGTCCCTCCTCCCAAGGACATTGCAATTTACAACAGATTGGGCATGGAAACCAGAGGAAATGGCTTTGATTTTGAATCTTTTTTTTGAAATTTCTATCCATAAATTGAGCATCATTTCAGATACACGGTCACTGTAGGTCCCACAACAGTTTAAACGTAATTGTAATGGTAGGCTTTATTTTTGAAGACTTATTGTTTAATTGGAAATCAAATCCTTGCTGCCTGACTGAAAGCTGCTCTCATTTATGTAAGCGTACAGCAGCTCCAGTCAAGCCACTGGAGTTGTACCAGGGCCGCTGAGAATACTATCGTCTTTAGAACAGTATAAACTTATTAGGATAACTGTTTGATCTTATAAGTGAATTCAGCAAGCTAAAATCACCCTTCATCTAAAGCAGATAATTACATTAGGGTTAAATTAATTGATTTATTTGATGGTTATGTCCTGGAGCCTGCCAGGATCCTGAGAGTACCTCTCTCTTTCCTGCCTCGCTTGCTTCCTAGGATGAAAGGGATGGGACTGGAAGAAATGTGCAAGTTGCAAATGCAAATGTGCCACCACCCACTTCTCTGTTATTTATTGCTGTTTACATAGCAGCTCAGGTTTGTGTGACATATCAGGCAAGTAAAGCGTCGGGTTGCTGCCTGACAGGATAGGAAGCCGGATCGTTCACCACCTGGCTGAGGCATTACCGCTTGCACAAAATGAAGGTAATGTGTGCGTAACCTGATGGCTTAAATTCTTCGTTCGCCTACTCTCCATTAGATTTGTGCTTTATGGTGACTGTTCGTGGAGCTATACCAGTATAAAAGATGCATGCGCTATCAGCTGTGCTGCTGGAACAGGAATCAGACATGATGAAAGTTTTCATATTGTGACAGCAAAGGGGCAGGAAGAATAGCTTGCAGTTGTGGACTCCTTTTCAGAAGTGACATTTAGAAGACAAAATGCAGATGAGAAAGAAGTGAAAACTTGCAAGGAAGTTCTTTCCCGTACCTCCCCCGTTTTCCTTTATTTGTATATGTGTTTCCTTTTGTACCCGTATTGTAATTTTTATTCCTACTTGCATCTCTTGTTTTTTAAAATGGTTCAATGTCACCCATGCTTCTGGTGTAACAGTAGTATGGGTCACCAACTCATTACTGCTAAGTCCGTCACACATCAGCTTAAATCCCTTTAATTTTCTTCAAGACTTCACCATACAGGCAGTCTTATGTCTATTTTATCTATCTTCATGTCATTATGAACGCTGGTTGAATGTTAGGCTTCTGGTAACCATGTTCAACCTTTAGGCTCTCCTGACAGTAAAGCATCTGTGTAAAAGACACAGAGGGAAAGGGAAAAAGAGTGAAAGTGAGGGGGAGACACATCTTTGATCTGTTCCAAGACTGAAGAACATGCCGGTTGAGATTTGGACCCTATTAAACCCCTGCATCTGTCAGTCAAAAACACTGATTCTGAGCAATCAGCCTTCATTAGCTCCGTTTGATGCAGAACTACTTGTTTAAACACAGAGTGAGATGTCACGAAGTCAATCTGTTTGTTAAAACTCTTGCTTCTGGTAGATGATATGGTAATTTTCATTGAGAATTGAATTTTAGAAAGTCATATGAATGTGGCTAAACACAACCTGGGAAATTGTTCCGAGAAGAATATATTCTGTATCTTGGGAGAAAAGTAAAACATCCTAAAGTCTAGCAGTTGCTATGGAAATGCTTAAATTAAATGTAAAGCATGCATAAATTTTCAATATACCCAGCACTTTGGGAACTGGGGACATATGTTAGGGGAAAAGCCATATACATGAACACTATGCAGAAGATAAGACATGGGATTTTTTTCTGCAGATCTCTGTATGGAATATTCCACAGGCATATCTACACTGCATTTTAAGTGCAGACCAAAGCCCACACTTGAAGACAAAAGTATTTCTATGCAAACTTCAGGACAAGCCAGAAACTTGGGCCTGAGCTAATCATGCCACCAACTAACCTACCTTCACTTGTAGCAGTATAGCTTGGACAACTTTGAGCAAGCAAGCTGAATATGGAGTCCCTTCTAGAAAGGCCCTGAATACCACCACAGAAGATCACAGTATGCAGTTGACCCTAGCTGGCCTTGTTTGGAGCAGAGGGGACAGGATGACTTCCAGAGGGTCCTTCCAATCTCAGCTATTCCATGGTTCTCTGAAGATGGAATATGTGAATAGCCTGATGTCCTGTTGCCCTTCCAACAATCTGTCCACTGAGCTGCAGATGTTCTTCAGAAGATGGAAGATATGAAGCTGAAAAGGCAGGAAAGCACACTGGGCAAAATTCCACTCCATTACCCCCATTTTCCGTGCACTGTGGGTTTGACATAGACTGAGGACTTGAAAGTATGCACTTTTCACATTACTCCAAAAATTCCCAGTTCCCTCACAAGACACTCTTTTGGCCGTAAGAAGGAATCCTTGGGGCCCGTGCTTTTTACTAGGTGCTCAAATTCTTGGCTGTGTAAGGTCTATGCACTAAGGAGAAGATAGCCCACTGTGGCTTCTCTTCTGATTGTCTTCACTAAGTCCAGGACTTGTTGCACATGCACAGGTGAACCTGCACATATTACAGTATCAAAAATGACTGTTTGGATGCAACACCTCTAAGGAACTACCAAGAATGACTAGCTGTTTTTATTATGGTGCACAGGAGCTACCCTCACAAATCAGGCTTACCATACAAGAAACTAAGCTATTGCTGTTTGATGCAGATCTAGAGTGAGGGTATAGCTAAAAAAACCCTCCAGGTTTCTGTCTGTGGTGATGCTGTCATGGGGAATGTCTAATCAGCCTGAATGTTGCAATTTACAGAAACATTCGAAGTCTCTACATGCTTGAGAGACAGCTTTTGTAAGGTGGTTTGGTTTTCTGTTTTGATCTTCTTGTTAAATTATAGTTCAGCATTCTAATGCAAATTAAAAGAGAAGCTCTGAATCTTCAACTTGCAGCTTCTTAGACGTCAATTTCCTCTTTAAAAAAAAAACAGAAAATCTATGTCAGAGAACTGTCATATGAAACTATATGACACATATACACACCTTACATGTGATAATGCAAATTATTCAGTTTAATCTAAGTCTTGACTTATGATATGAAGTGGCTTCACTCCTGAAAGAACTTTGTGTCTGTCTGCATCGGCATTTTGATTTGGGAATGCACTTCTGGAATGGTTCTCAGAGATGAAGACAAGAATCACAGAATCACAGAATGGTCAGGGTTGGAAGGGACCTCTGGAGATCATCTAGTCCAACCCCCCTGACAGAGCAGGGTCATGTGCTGAACTGGTGTCCTTTTCAGTGAAACTAAATCAGAAGGTGTGCTCCAAAAGTGTGCCTGATGTGCTCCAAATTGTGCTTAATGTGCTCCATCCACTGACGGGTATTCAGGCCACCAGAGTTTGTTTGAATAGGCATGCCAAACCCAGGACGTGGTACAGATGGTGGTTCAAAGTAACTGCAGTTGTAGGAACCCTGTCGAGCTTGAAAAACACAAAAGATCACAGGTGTAATCTTCACTACACTAAAGTGAAAAATAAGATTCCCATTCACTTTGGGGAAGGCATATTATGCCTAAAGTAAGCACTCTCCTTGCCTGGGCAGCTGGGTGACAAGAATGAACGACTACAGCAATCGATTTTTAGATTCGGCTACTGGATCCAAATATACATAATATACTCTGAATTGCATTTATCTGCAGAGCTAGAAAAGTACACCCATTTGCACCTGATGGTAAAGACTCATTAACCCTGCTGAACAGTCACATTAATGGATAGTTTTAATAACATTATAGCTTGTTTGTTTGCCACTGTCCATACTCACTAAATAAATTCCTCTGCTAACACAGCCTTCACCTGCCTGTCTTTTACAGCCATTTTAAACAGTATTTAGTACAGATGTGAGTGTTCATCATTTGTTAATAAGTGGCATGATGATGGGAAAAAAAAGTATATTCAGTCATGTCTTTCATCTGTGGATTTATTATTTCTATTTTTATTGTTTCATTTAGATAATGCTGGAATGCTAAGGGTTGAAGATAGCCATTCCCAGCCCCACGTGCTGTTCTGGGAGATGCCAGTAAAGATACTGCTATGTCTGTGTAGGCAGGTGTTTGATCAGGGGATTTCAGGTATATCTTGATATTAATTCTGCACCAAGTAAAATATTCTGGCAAAAAAAAAAAATCCAGAAGCGACAAATGGTACCTGGTGGGTTTGATTTCAGTCTGTAAGCTGCATGCTGTGTCTTCGTAACCCGTGGCATAGGCAAATTATTTTAGCCACAGAGTTAAATGCTACTGGATTCTTTTGAGACTAGTTTGGCAAACATAGAGCCCATTAAAGAGAGAATCAGGAGTCGTGTTTGTGAAAATATGTTGGGAATAGAAATTAAACTATAACATCTGCATTATGAGAATATACTTTTTAATTAAAAAGAACATATTCACACCGCTAATATAGATCAGAGAATATTGGAGGAAGCTGTTATTGCCTGTCACAAGAGACATTGGTCCTCAGGTTTGATTTGATTCACATGTGAACAATGCATATCTCAATGTTTAGATTCATGGTCGCTTGGTGCAGTCCAAATTGCATATTGTGACTGCTATATTTGGTACAGTACTTGAAAACAGTGTATTTAAATATACTACACTGAAAATTAAAACCTTTTATTTAGTCATAATTAGCAGATATAATAATTGAGACACCACAGACTTTATTTCTTTGGGGGGGGGAAAGTATTTAAAGAACAATAAGAACTTAATATGCCTCCGTAAAAAATTAAATGCATAGGGCCAGATTGTGACAGTTTGCTCACACAGCACTAAGGTACTATTTAACATGCAAATTAGGTAGTGCGGACTATCTGCTTTTGAAGTGCTAGATTCAGGTATTTGTATTAATTTTTGCTTATACTTTATTCCACATGTTGCCCTATTTACTACAGTGAGATTTATTTGTGGAATATGGTACTATTTACGAAGGCTATCATGTAACATATGGGTTCATGTAACTTTTCACTCTGATGAAAAGCCCAGGTAAAAATGTGAAAACGCTAATATTCTGAAATTTAAGGTAAGAATTTGGGATTTTTTTTTCCCTGAAAATAATAGTATGAGTACTTTGAACCAACTTTATTTTGGTGGTGCTTTTAAAATTTTCACGGACAACAGATGTTCTAATCTGTAAACTGTATGCAAACAAAGTGTGCTACTTATTCACTCTACACATTATGTAAATCTTGGAGTTTTAACAAGTTAGCTAAATCACAGTCTACTCACATTTTTACGTTTGTTCATCCCATTGATGATATCCTGGCACTGCTCAGTAGTGGATACACTTGTTTATTCATAAACAAGTGTATGAATAACTGTCATATGTCTTTCCCTGTCCATTCTTCCCTGGATGGGAACATTGGGTGGATATTTTTCAAGCTAATGCACACTGTTTTTGTTAAGTCAAGATCAAAACACTGCACTTGTATTTTGCCTCGACAGGAGTTCCTTTTTCTAAAATAATAATACAGTTTCTGATTCATATAGAGGTGAATTTCATAGCCTTCAACCACCTTCTAAGAAAGCAGTTTTCCATTTCTAACCAATAATTGCTATTGTTTCATTCGTCGTATTGAATGCCTGATGTATTCATAAAGTGATGTCAAGGTGATTGTGGGAACATCAGGCCTCGTTGCCATGGAAATACACATTTACTTACACAAACACATCTCAAAAAGAAAAATCCCTTTTGTAAAAGTTAATAAAGAGATAAAATTAATTTTTTAACATTGATCAGGTTATGGAAAGAACTATTTTCTATTTTTTGTTTATATATGCTGACTGGGGGACCGTGTATGGAATTGATGCTGAGTCAGTTCATATGCCAGTAGCTGTCACAGACAGTGGCAGAAGGAGATGCTATTAAGGGGGAGCATGTGAAACCGGACACTTTCCGCTTTAGCCTCCTCCTCCTCCCTTTCTTCTTAGTTTGACAGGCAAAAGGAATATTTTCACCACCGTCTCATTTCTTCCCCGCAGTCTTCTTGAACAAAAATGGTCTGATGTTTCAGTCTTCTTAACTTTTCAATATTTTCCTTGTTCCATCACATCTCAGCATTTCTCCCAAGGTTTATTTCTATCCTTGGTGTGCTTGTGAAACTCTTGTTTCATCTCCTGATTAATTTACCAAAAGTCTGCTCTGCTGTATAGAGAATCAAGTGATCAAGAATTGTCACCACTGACACTTTTTCAAGCCTCTGCTGAGTTGTGAACACAAGCTCAAGCTTCAGTTTCCCACCGGTAAGGAAAGTTTCTTCCAGCAGAGGAGCTAAGATGTCTAACCTTGCCAAGTTGGATCATTTGGCTCTTACCATAGCTGCTCCACAGATCCTCAGTGTGGGTTTACTTTGGGGGAAGACCAACTAAAAACTCTGTAGCAGAACATTCTGCATTTTCTTTAGCTTCTCAAAGCACATCAGCAAAATTGAGATTTGCTGGGGCCGTACCACTGCTGCTTAATCTTACCCAGCTATTGAGGCTGGTTCTGCTCCAAGGAAGTCCTCTAGCACTGCAGCACGCAGCCCAGTACAAAGTGCCAGAAGATCCCAGCTCCTGCCTCTCCTAAAGTCTTGTCACACTGCAACCTTAAAGGGGATATGGTGACAGCGTAATAATTGCTCAGGTAGCTCAAAAAGAAGAGGTTTGTCCTGAAATGTGTGACAGGCTAGTGGCTCTACCACAAAGTCAGACAAACCTAGGTGACACTGTCACCTTTCAAAAATCTGCTGCTTTGCCTCGACAGAAACCTTCCTGCCCTTGTGCTGATCTTGCCTGCCTGTCTGTGCTTGTCTCGTCCTCTGCCTGTCTTTCAGCGAGCAGTGGAAAATGGTATGGAAGAACAGAGGTACCCGTCCACTTCCTGTTTCTTTCCAATGCCTTCATCTCAAAAATGAAAATTTGGGTGTAAATGTAAGCTGTCGGGGGCTGTCCTGAGAAAGAGTTTTTGAGGGCTTTCATGTCAGCTCTAGAGGTGCTCTAGAAGAATTACACATGCTCACCTGCTAAAATAAAATTATGTAATAGGCATTCCTAAAAAAATAACAGGAATAATGATAAAATCCCTAAGTACACCCTATTAAAAAAAAAAAAAGGATGGATAGATTCAGAGGACCATGGAAGCACTTTAACTCAGAAATAACCACCTCAGTGAATTCTTCAAGATTACAAGCTTGCTGCCAATACTGGACCCTGAAATAATGCCTTTATACTGACACCTGACACGTCTGTACTGGCAAGGTGCTTGTAGGTAAGGTCATCTGTATATATCAAGGCAAATTAAAGTTCACATGAGAAGAGAAAAAATGTACAGCTATAGCTATACACTGCATATTTAATTATAGAAAAAAATAGGAAAATGCATGAGAGAATGGTTACAGATCAATGCTTCCTATAATTCTTTCATTTGAAAATAAGCATCTTGTCTCATCCAGATCTTTCAATACAAAAATTCACTGAAACAATCTTATAAATAAGCAAATATACTACTTTTGTCAAGAAGATGTAGGAATTGCAAGACGGCATAGCTTCAGTGTTATCTGCCTGTACTACTTATATATCAAATATATGCTTCAAAAGTAAAAAAAATCAACTATGTGATATGGAGCTTAACAATGTAAAAAAACAATTCTATGGAAATATAAAATGGATTTTGCGGTTGCTAGGTTTTGTTTCACATTGGCTTGCTTTCTTATCAACTGAAAATTCTTCTGTTGTATACCAGAGCAAAGGACCTGCAACATTTAAAGTGTGTGGTAGACTTGTGTTAAATGAAATCTGGTCTGACAGATGCTGAAAGAACATAAATTATTTAAGAAAAACGTTGCATAAAAGTTTTACTGAACTGAGAGAAAGTAAAAATTCCCATGACTACCTGCTTTGCTCTGAATAACGTCAATAGAAGTGGCAACACTGAAATAGCTATTTGTAGAAGAAAGACGTAATGGAAAAATCAAATCTCTGTAACTGCTATTCTTTTTGTATTTTGGGGGCATGTAACTTTCAAGGTAGCTTAGCACAACTATTGTTGGTTCTTACTGGTGTTAATTGTTCCTATGAAATCAGGAGAAATACTTGGGGAATAAGATTTCAACATTATCTATTTCCTTTTCATAGCTTTTAAACTATCTTAACATCCCTCTATTCATTTGGAATAGAGACAAGAGAAATTGAGAGATTTTATGGCATTCGTGGTTTCATACATAGACTTTGGTCTAACTTGACCTTGGGTGTTAAGGTGGTATTAATGCTGGATATGGCTCCAGGGCAACCACGACCGGCACAGCGTGCTCTGTTCCACTCTTCAGAATTCAGGAAACATGCTGAGCCAATGGTCCAATGAAGAGCAACAAGACTTATTAAAGAAAGATAAGACATGTCCATAGTGAAAAACACTAAGAGCTTAATATTTAGCTTATCAAGGACTACATTAAGAGTTTACTGGCCCAAAGTCTGTAAATGCCTACATAAGAACAAAATTTTATTACATAGCCTTTCAATTCATTAGACAAAACATAGTAAGAACTAAGGCAACCTGACACTAAATTCACTTTAGAAATGAGGAGCAAAATGACGGCCTTTTTTTTTGCAGTCAACAGAATTGACTCAGCAAGAGTTATATAGGTTCATCGTCACTGTATGTTTTTTCTAAAAGAGATGTTTTATTTCAGACTGGAGTTAATGCAAGGGAAATCTACATCCTGTGTTTCCTGGACATACGACAATTATCAAAATGGTCTCATTTAACTGTAATGCCAATTTAACTGCGATATCCTAAGCCTCATTTCAGATTCCTTCTTTAAGGCAGGAAAGGTGCCGATTTAAGATTCCAAGAGTATTTTTAGTTTGCCAGGGGCTACATCTTTCACAGCTGGAGCACGACTCTACCAAAGATGAAGCATACTTTGTGTACCTTTAGTCACCTATACTCACCTCCAGTCTGTAGGCTTTGCTGGCATAATTAGGCTGGTAAAAGTTGTAAAGGTGTGTGGTTCGTTCTTTGGTTTCACTCTGCTCTAATATAGGATCAGTTGTACTATCAACTATTAATCTTCAGAAGTAATCTGTCAAGACCATGGATTTACAATCTTATTGCTGATTATATTCTTTTATTTAGGTATTGAGATATTTTTCTCAGGAAACATTGAGTAGTCATAAGATTCGTATACTTGTAAACAAAAGGTGGTCTCAGTGAGAATTATTTTGGTAGAAAATGCAGAATTAGTTTGGTAGAAAAGTGCTAAAATGTTCGTGTTGACCTTTGTTGACTAAAGAAAATCTCTTTTTAATTCAAAATGACCTTTCTTTTCAAAATGGAGTTTGGTTATATCAAATAAGGTTAACAGTTTTAAAAGGTCAAAAACAAATGAAATCTCTTGAAGTAATCAAAATATTTCTGTTGACCTGACCTTTATTTATTTATTCATCCATTCAGTTTTTGGATGATGGTATGTAAAAATGTTTATATCTGAGACATGTTGCAAAGTGGGAGAAAAAAATTGAAATCTTCAAAATTCTTATGAGAGACAAATGGTTTCATGTACTTTCTTATATTAAGGTGTACCTTAGATTTGACTGTCAACAAGAAATTAGGAGCTGATATTAGACAGAGCAACTTTTGTGATGGGGAAGTTGAATCACCTGATTCTAGAAACACTTTGGAGGAGATGTATGTGCTTCTGCTACAGCTATTGTGATGCAATTATGCAAATATACTTATTAAGCTAGTCTTAGCATTTACGAATTAAAGATTTGCTCAAAATTTTTGAAAACAGAGAAAAGACCTTCACTTAATACAGCAGTTTCTGAATGATTTCTTAGTACAATAATAAAAATAGCAACAAAATGTTCCAGTAGTGGGTTAATGGACCATCATCTAACCATTTTGGAGAGTATAAAAGAATAGTTGAGGAAATTACAATGTCCTTCATGTTGAGAAGTAATCCTTTTTATTTGCCACAGCCCAGAAACTATTCATTTGTCAGTGCCTGCATAGGGGGACAGCGGTCTCCAATGATAATTTGCCTCTGAAAATGTCATACAACCCTACTTTATACTTCTTTCTTCTCCCACACCTCATATGTATGTTTTCAAATCCTCTTAGGGAATGGATTTTTCACTTTCTGCATGAAGACAATGTCCACTTGTTGTTGTCACTGCAATGCAAATAGGCATAGTAACAAGTATTGTCAGAATCCATAAATCAAAGGAATTATAGTACTAAACAGAAAATATAAGACGATTATAGAGGTGAGATTCTCTCCTTCTTGGCCCAAATAGCTGGGCGCAGTTGAGGACCTGAGAGTTTTTCTTTCTGGGGAGAGCCACCGGTGATAGATTCTGTTCGCTGTTGCATGCAATTCGGGCTTATTTACAGGAAAAGTGCTAAATCCTATTTCTCTGAGTGCCACAGAAAGAACAACAAGTCATGTCCTTGCTTGCACCTCAAAGCCTACCCACTAGCAAATTATCTGGAAAAAAAGCCTCTACTTTGGTTGGTGTCAGGGCCACCTTAACAGTTTGTCTATGGCTGTCCTCTGCATGTTTGCTCTACTCTTCTCCTTTATGCATTTGCCATACTTCCACATTAACGCTGCCTGTTTCCATCACTGTAAGCAAGGAGATAATTGAATTGCTTCAGCCACCAAGAAGAGTGGCTGGTGGGGCCTCCAGTGTAGCAGGAAATCTAGTTAGGAAAGGCAAAAAACCTAGAAGAAACTGCAAGTCCAGCTTGTCAGTTGTGATTCTGGGCAGCTTCCCGGGAAAGGAGGGGAAAATATTCTTCCTCAGTTTGTGAAGCTGATACCAAGAAGTGCGCATTTCTGGAAGAATCTGTGGAGCGCAGAAGGGACTCGGTAATAGCAAAGGTCTTCATTCCTCTAACCTGCTTTTCTTCCGTATCTTGGCTTTTTGCCCTCCCTTCAAAGAAAAACACACGTTCTACCGCTGAGAATGCTTTATTAAGTCTTTGTAACGCTTGTCCCGCTGCCTCCATGCACGTACGCAGAAACGTTTCATTATCCAGTCCCTAGATATGTAATTGGGGCAACATTCTCTGAGGAAATAATATGATGTAAAATTTCTACTGAAGTGCAGAGTGGGAAAACTTAGTCACAGTTGTTTGAAAGCCTCCATGATACAACAGAATTTTGCCTTTTCTCTTTCATTGCTAGACTACATTTGTTTGCAGGGATCACAGGGGTTCCTTTACCCAGTCTAGTCTATTATTTTGTATTTTACGTTAATGAAACGGTTTGGATTAGGGGATGACAGAAATAAAAATACCAAGAAATCTCTGGGAACCTTCTAGGTCTCAAAAACCAGTTTCATTTAAATAAAAATGAGGCACTACAATAGCAAAATCAATATCATTAAGTAAAGTGATGTTATAAATAATGCTGCTGAGAGATTTTCTTTACAAGTAAATGTATGGACACATTCCCAATACAAGAGTTTATAAATAGCTCTTCTGGCATTTTATCATCTTTCAATCACACGAACTTACAGCATGTATGCCTATTCCTATCTGGAATTATTTGTACAAGAGACAGATGGGGAGCTAGAAAGTAGGTTTGTTTTAAAGGTATTACAGTGCAACTATCACTGCGACTGTATTAGCAGACCTTATTGTTTTGGGGTAGTAGGAACTACAGTGGTTGTCTCTAACATGTTTTCTTTTTTGTCTGTCTTTCTTCGCTCCCATCCACTTGTAAAGTTAGACCTGGATTCTGTATTTGTAGCAGGCTGAGTGATGTAAAATAACTGCATTATTATCCTTGAAGCCCAAAAATGTGTTAGTACTTTTTTCCTTTGCTTATATGGTACATCTTTTTTATGGTTTAAAAAAAAAAAAATTGAAAAAAAAAAAAAACGTGACCAGATCAAAAAATAAGCATATACATGTTGGTATTCTGGCAAATGTTATTTCATTTTGTGATGATTTCTATCTAGCCAACCGTTACAGAATTACTGTCCCATATGTATGCTATGCTAAAATACCACTTGGAATGAAGTTTTTTTAGGAGTTACAATGTAAACAGGATTTCTTTGGAACCGTTGGAAGAGTTTAATTTTTGAAGTTTTTGTGAAGCCAGATTATGCCTAAATCCAGTCCATTGACTGAGGTGGGGTGTGGAGCTGAATTTCGGTATAGCAAGAAAATGAATGAAGCAGAAAATACCCTGTAATCACCCCGGATAAGCTAAAGATATCCTTTGCTTCACATTACAGGGGCAGGGGGATGTATTCAGAGCTACGTGAGAAACCTTGTGTCCTGAAACACTTCATACCACAGCTCTCTGCAAATCCTCCTCTGGAGGACTCCACCCAGGAGCCACTCCTATTGAGGGTTTGGGAAGAAGAAGGGTCATGAGGGGCCCAAGGCTGACCACTGTCCCACACAGTTCCCACCAGAGCCTAAGCAGTGGGGTTATAATTTAAAATAATACTGCTATACTGCATTGCTGCGGTACTCATCACCATTGTAGAACCACTGGAAAGTTCAAGACCGATCCTTAGCCTCATTCATTAACATATTTGAAGTGGCTGGAATCTTCTCTGTTACAAACTAAGATAAACTTAATGTTTCTAAAAACTTTCTCATAACACAGAGCCAATTTTTTTTTTGTTGTATTGCATCAGTTTGAAATGCCAATAATTTATTTTTAATCTGTATAATTAATATAAATAAATGCTGTTTTAAAAGTTTGTCACAATCTAAAAATCACACGTTTTCATCTTAAATTACTTTGCAGGGGGAAATTGTAAAGAATTGCAAAACTGACTTTAAATGTAATTTCAAGTCATTAAATTTATTGAAATTGATCTTTTTCCAAACAACAAAAAAAAGATTCAAATAAAGACATTTTTCTTCAACATTTTTTCCAGTAAATTTTTAATTAAAATTTCTAATTAGAATTAGTGTTTTAGAAATTCCTAATTCTAATTTATGATTAGAAATTTACTGTAGAAAACTGCTTCCATCTCCTGAGCACTAAAAACTGCAATGAGAATTTTTATATTGATCATAGCGATCAGAAAGAAAGATGTTTTTTCTAACTCAAAGAAGTAACACACAATAGGCTGAATTGCTCTCAGATTTCCTCGACAATTTGCTTAACCTTCATATGGGGACTCTCATCATCTACAGAAATGAAGTAACAGCTCCCTTTCCGATAGTGCCATCAGCATTAATCCATTGTTCCAGTACAAAGTAAGAAAATCCACAGATTAGGGACTGAAGAAGTTGTAACTATATCAGGAAAGAAAATTTTGTCTTCCACCTCAGATTATGGAAAAAAAAATTTAAAAAGTAACATTCCTAAATTTTTGATATTTATGAGAAGTTTTTCCTTTCAGATGGGAATTGATATAGCATGCTATCTTGCTGTAGTTATGTATTCATAGTCATCAACTGTAAATGTTTTCACAAATATAAATAACATTATTTAAGCAATTTGAAAAAAGATAAATCTAAATTAAAGTCTAAAATAATTTTCTCCTTGGGGGTCTGCATGAGGGAGCATCAAGTATGCACACTGGATGCAATGGTGTCCTGGTTTGAGGTAAAACAGAATCAATTTTGTTCAGTAACTTCGCTTCTTAGCTGGGCCTCTTCTAACTACTGAAATTAACAGCATATTGTGCAGACAATGTTTACTTTCTCAGAGTGATAAGGCCTATGTTTATAGTTGATGCCCAGACACGGTATGCAGAGAAGCTCCTGCTTATACTTGTTGTTCTAATACCCAAGGCCAACCAACTTTGTTGTTTGCCCCGTTGGAAGG
>VUYV01000055.1:4797578-4924769 GCA_008711295.1 Anarhynchus alexandrinus | reverse complement strand
GGGGGGGGGCGGGGAGTAAGGATGATCTTCTAATTTAGCAAAGTCTGGATTTTCAGATAAAGAATCACATTTGGGTTCCATATGACTGTTAAATGTGCCAAAGTTAAAATGCCAGAGATTTCTAATTCATGCTGCAGACTAGTGATAGTGTGCAGTTATTATGCCAGTTAGATGGAAGCCATTTAAAGGGAAGCTAAAACAGAGTATGTATGTTGGATGGTATATGAAGACCATTTTGACAGTGTGACAGAACAGTACGATCCTGTATTTTCCTCTATTATGGGAACTTCACAGTTTATTTTAAAACTAGTAAACAGAAGCTGCAACTATTTACCTTATGTTTCACATCCATCTTTGGAAAAGGCTGAGGTCTAACGTTCTGATTTTCTCACTGATGAAATTGCAGCTGCAGAAATGGCGAAATGTTGCACTGGAAATCTGCAGCGCAGTTTCTTAGAAAGCTTCCTGAGATTGTCTACCCGTGAGCTGTGTTACACAGCAGCACCACAACTCTGTAAATAAGAAGGATCATCTGCTGTACCGGCAGTGGGACCTGAAGAGATGACCACGTAGAAGAATTACCCTAGGAAGGTCAAGGACTTTTGGATACTGCGCGGTGGTACTGTCTGTTCTTCACAGACATTTGCTGGTGGTTGAACTGCCTCGTGGAACATAGACCTTTCCTCCTTTTAAGACCTATGTGGAGCTAGAGAGAAAGACAGTAAAGACACAAAATAAGTCAATAATACATTAATAATCATTTAAATATCTCCCCACTGCACGGGTCTTTTCCAAAGGGATTTTGGCTAGTGTAATAGCCACTAAGAAATTGTAGTTATAGATGAAAAAGGTAGATAAGACCTGCCTTTATGTGGATAACATCACGCCCAGAAGGCACCGGTGCCTCAGGGTGATTTGCCCTGTCTTCCCACACCTTAGCCTGAGACAAGGAAATCTGTTCATTACGCTGCATACATTTGGCCAGATCCTTGAAGGAATTGGAGCTAATTGTTCAACAAAAAGAGCATTTGCACTTCAAGCGCTGCGTTTCTGCTTCCGTAAGGCAGGCCGCTCTGGGAAGGAGCTTAAACCCAGCATGTAGTTTTGTATTGCAATCCACAGAGACGTGAAGGAAACGGGAGTCTCATGGCTGCTCAGTTATTTTGAGGAGATGTAGGAAGGCAGGAGGCACTCGGCAGTCTCTGTCAATGCCCCTGCCCTGGTCTGTCCTGCAAATTTCCCTGCTGGTTCCAGGTGGTTTTAAGCTCCGCTCCTCCCTCTGGCAGTACCCACCTAAGCCATCGCTCACCCGTTATGACAAGCATCTGCCAGCCCACCACCAGACTGAAGAGCAAAGAAGATGAAAAAGCAGCAAAACTACAAAAGTGACTGATAATAATCTGAACGTGCACCGAAAGGGGATATAAACATTCTGTATGTAATCTGTTTACTGGTTTGGATTGCTATCTAGACCTAGCAGAGCTGAAGTAAAACAAGCATTTTACTGGAGATGATACAAACCTCTTAGATGAAGTGAACAGATTAAACTGTTTATGTTCAACTGCTGAAAACACTCCAGAAATTGATGTCAATGTCAGAAACCTTATTAGGTTTCAGAAGAGGTAGGAAAGCTTCAGCCCAATCACAAGACAGGAGGTCTTCAGGCTTTTGAGTGTGACATCTGAAGGACATTTAGATTGTTTTCTATAAAAGGAAAGGGCAAATTTCCAGTACATATATAATCACTGGTAGCATTTATGTTGTCATCCTCTCTAAAGCAGTAACAAAGTGCACAAATGGTGGATGATTAGCGAGGTCAGTGAAGTGCTCCATTCAGCTGTAATTGTAGCGTTTTTAAAAATTCTTTTGACATCAGAAAATATCATATGTTTTTTTAACCCAGCTTTTTCTATGATTAGTTAATTCATGCAAAATCAGTGCAGAAACAGAATGGCAAATTAAAAGCAGTAAAAGAGGAATGTCATTTTGCAGTAGCGATAAGTAATCAGCAAAATCAGTTCACTGTAAAATTACCGTTACCTGCCAATGCTTAACTCCACATGCAAAATTTTCTTGCAAATACTACCACCTTGCAGACCTGGAAAGTGCTTTGAAAGAAGTGCTGCCCCTTGTACACTTTTGCTGATGCTGCAATCAGTATTCTCTCTTTTCTTGCTCCCCCTAGAGCACTTCACAAGAATTTCTTATCTCACACAGAAAATCTGAATACACTGTTCTATTGAATTACCATATTTTTTAAACTATCATTGCCTTATAAAATCTGGCAATCTTCCTGCTAAGGAAATGATGCGACTTCTTTCTCTCTAATAGGATATGAAAACAAGTTATGTTTGCCATTTTGTCGTTTTTCTGCCCAGGTCTCAGTTTTGAGTAATGAATGGACATATGCTTTCCAATTTTGAAGCAAATTTGCATTAGGGAGTAAACACATAGTGAAAACAGAAAGATAATCTGCCGCTGACCAAATAGGAGTTTGCATTTCAGTACTATTCTTTGAAATAAAGAATGATTCCAACTGCTCATAGTTGCCTAAAAGCGGTGGAATGCTTCGGTCTAAGTGTGAGTGGAGGTTTCAATCCAGAGACAAGGGAAGCAAAACACATGACATCGTCCATCGCACCAAGTGGAAGTCTATGTTATTTATAAACTCTTTTGTTTCACAAAAGTACAAAACTGAAATAGAGGGAATACATGGCAGGAAATGAAGAGACAGTCCTGTGCTGACTCCCCAGAGTGAAGAAAAAAAAAAAAAAAGAGAGAGATTCTGATGATCACAAGCTTAAATTTTATGTAAGTTCCATAATTCCAGAACATGAGGGATGCAACTGTGAGCATACTGTAACGCAAAGATGAAAAAAAAATATATTTATAGCAGGCTCAGGTGTAGTTTAGCATTTCAGTAAAATGGCTGTGTAGTACAGTCCTGTTCACACATCAGTTTTACATATTCAGAGCTCTATTTGAATGGTTTGTTATGCCAACTTTGCTTCATACTAGTCAAAAATGGTGTTGAATATAGCAGGTTGTAACCTTCTCATGAAAGGGTACTTTCCCTTCAGTGCACCTAAATTTTAGCATTGGGCTTTTGTCATTGATGAGGGAGAACGAGGTAGTTTAACTGATCCCCAGACAAACATCCGTAGCATCTTAAATGTTGTGATGTCACTTAATGTTAGCAGTCATTTCAATTTTTCAGCTACTGGTTGTCAGCTTGCCATCAGCAACTGTTAGGGTGGAGTCATAAGCTCTCTGGGAGAGTTAATATTGCCTTCCTGGGTTTTATCATATTTCATTTTAGGACACCTTTTTTCAAAGATCTTTATTCTGCTGTTCAGGGTTTCTATAGAAGTCCAGGATAAGAAAAGGTTTTAAATGTTAATGTCTCGCCAACTGCACAATTTGCAAAGGAAGTTGCAAATCTTTTGACTGTGCAGTGCACAGCACAAGGTTGTTTGGGTTGGGTTTTTTTTGTTCCCCCATGTCTACCTCCTTTTTTGTTACATTATCTTTTTACAGTGTATGAGGTCAGGGGGCAATACAAATAGACTGATGGAAGAAACTGAGCTGTGGATTAATGCTGTGACCACTGAAATCCATAGCAAAATTCATGCCAGCATCAGAGGCAGCAAGAATAAGCTTTAGGAAATTATTGAGATCTCTTTAAAGTCCTTCCATATACAATTCTACATTTCAGTTGGTGAAAATGGGATTTTTTTTTCTTATCTCATATAATAATCGTTATACTTCTGCATGAGACGTTTTCTGTGTGTTATTCGTCAAAAAGGGAAATTGCAAAGTCCGCTGGGACAGACAGGTACAGAAAGTTGTGTCTGGGTTGATCTTAGTTTAGCTGAAGTTCAGTTCCAGTGTTTCAAAGTGGAAAGGGAAAATAGCTTTCCGTACTTCAGTGTATTCTGTAAAGCAAAACCGACTGTAGGTATGCACAGCTCAGAATAGCCAACAGGAGGATTCTGTGGTACCAAACTAAAAGAGGATCTCTTAGAATCCTTTTGTATGAAAGGCACCGTGTGTTCTTATACAGTGTACACCATTAAAAAGCAGTTGGACCATACCCTGGTATACATTCTAACTGTAGACAGCGTAGTAGCCGGTACCCATTTGCTCTTTGTGTCAACTGGGCTTTTTTCCTGTTGTTAAAAAAAAAAAAAAAAAAAAAAAGTGAGGGAGAATGGGAGTTGTTCTTGCAGGTTTCCCTGAGTCTTAATTATAACTTCTCCCTCATACAAAAAATCCTGTTAGTCTGCAAGGCCTCTTGATTCTGCACTTTTATACAATCTTCTCTTCAAAATAAATGGAAAGCTACAGAGCCTCCAGCAATATTAAATTTTGCATAGACATTCACTTGCTCTAAAGGAGATTTTTTCCAGATTTTTGATGATTTATACACTCTTCTAAGATACTGATGTAGTTTCCGTAGTAAATGGTCTTTGATTTAGCTCATGGTTATCAACGAAAAAACACCTGAAACACAGCAATGTTTCATACATTGTTTATCAGCCATTTGCCAGTGACACAAGAACCGCAGGTGAAAGGAGGGATGACTTCAAGCACATTTATTTTCATGCCTGTGCATTCAAGCAGTTTGCCTTGTAGAAAAATTCGACGTCCTAAAGCTGATAAATGTGACTGATGCTGTTAAAGATGAAGCGACTTCAGACATTTTCTTTCTGGTTTGCAGTAGAGGTGACCTCGCCTGGTGGTAGCTATCAAGCAGTTGTTTCCTCAGATCTTTGCTCTTCACTGTATTCCTTTGCAGGTTCATGGGTCTGCGGTCGTCACAAGTTACTTTAAAGTTGTCCGCTCTGGAGTCTACACATCCTCAGTCTACTGAGAATAGATTTAAGTACCTCTGAGGTGTGAGTACAAATGAAATCTGAATCCAAATATGTCACTTTTTATTTTTGCAGCCGGACCCTGCGGGCAGAGATATCTCCATCCGACCAATCTTGGAGCACTGCGAAAACACTCACATGACCATTTGGCTTGGGATAGTCTATGCTTACAAAGGGCTGCTGATGGTAAGCATAGCTTGTTCTGCACAACGCTGACTTCAAGTTGCTATTTACTGATAGGCATGAACTGAATTATATTTGCTTTCCTGATGGCTGGGAGTGAGTTAAAACTTCCCTGAATACATCTTTTATCTTTGGACCTGTTCTAAAGTTCATTAGGTGGTAATATGTGGATACATGCAAACATAAAATAAATAAGACATTAATAGCACTTAAGCTGAATACTATAGATATACTGCAAACCACGAAATTCAATAGTGAAAAGATGGGTCTATGAATGAGACAAATTTGTAAATAAAGAAGCCCACTCATCTGAATTCCTTCAGGTTCTCCAAAAAGGTGGGACTAGGTTATTCTAGATGTTTCCTTCTGAGTTGCAAATGTCCTTCAGGAACAGTTGCAGGAGATGCAAGATGAATTTGGAGCCTGAATCATAATAAACCTTTTTGTCACTGAGGTCCATCTCCACAAAAAGATTTAGTTTCTAAAATGGACCTCAGGAACCAGGAATCCTGAACCCTAATAGTTTAATAAATAAATAAATAAATAAAAAAAAAAACAACAAAACCCACCTGTAAAAGTGACTATTAGTGATTAAAAGCTCCTAAGCCTCAAGGTTTTAAAAACATCTGATTTTGACAGCACTGACCAGCTGAACACCTATCTTGAGCTGAGCCCCATCTGGATCCTAAACCTACATAAACATTAGTTTACACTGCCCGAAGGGCTCAATCTGTTCTGTGTATTTGTAGCATGCCTGTTTGTTAGGACACCCCTGAGAGACTGGGTCAGCTGCTTCCACTCGGCATGGTTGGTGCTGCTGCCCTGGGGGAAGCCAGGGAGAGGGAGCTGCTGGTGCCCGGAGTGCTCCTCTTCCCTCTCCACAGCGAATGGCCGCTCTGCTGGGCTGCCGAGTCCTGCTGCTTTTCATGATGCTATTTTTTTGTTTTCAGGCTGAAAGATCTTTAAATAGGCGATACAAAATTCAACAGGAAGGGATGAGAGGGTTTGGTGTTTTTTTTTAATTTTAAACAGTCAGTAGCTTTGTGGTTAGACTGGTCTGCTGGGGAGTGCCCTCAGGCAGAGGAGGCAGTACCACCGAGTCTCTCCAGTTCCCAGGTGAGAGCTATGATCCTGGAGCTACCGACCAAAAGGAAGCCTTCCCACCTTCCCGGCTAAAATAGAGGCAGGGGGAAATAACTTTAGGTGTAGACACCTATTTTTAGGAGAATGTCCAAGCAGGCTGTGAAACTAAGAGCTAGGACATACTTCATCCCCTCAAAAGGATCAGGAGAGATTCCACATCTCAGTATTTCTTACTGGGCAGCTATGAATGGGTCTGGATTCACAGGAACCTCAGCGTGTAACACAGCATTGAGGGATTTTTGTTTTGAAGGCAAAGCCACCAGAAGTTAGGAGCCGTGACACTGACCAGCGCTGGAGCCACAGTAAGATATAACTGTCTGTTGGCATAGAACATCACGCTCTATGGAAAAGCACAGCACACCACCCCAAATTGTGCCAGTCCATCGTATCTGGAACTTTTTTGCACTCCAGTGAAGTAGCCCAGCTCAAAACAGACTCCTTCAGGCTGTCAAAGCCCCTGTACTGTAGCAGTGCCCCTCTGCAAGTCTCCATGTGGAGCTGGGAGATTCTGAAATTCCTACTGATACTGCTTTCTTTGATTCTTCGTAATCTGCGTAGTGCCAGTTTCTGATTTTGTCTCTTTTTTAAGCCAAATCTTCCAAAGAGACACAGCTAAACTGGTAAGAATAGCCCAGTTGCTGGCAAGGTGTTTAACTTTATTGCTCTACTTGCATTCTATGTGGTAATGGTTTGTAACTGTTAAGTCATTTAATTATCTTCAGGGATTAGGTTCTTAACTTTTCACCCCTTTTCTAGTGTATTACTTTATTACTGGCTTGACACATCCGTCTATAAATTCCTGCTTTTCACTTGGGAGATTATTTTTCACTTTGTATATTTAAGTTTACAAGATTTTTCTTAGATAATTTGTTGTAATTTGTTATAAGGATCAATGTTTTCCATACTTTTGTTGCTTTCCAATCTCCTTGTATAGAAACTTTGAACAGTTCATTTTGTGTTCTCCCAGCTAGAATTCGCCGGTGTTCCTTATACAAGTGCTTAAGACATTTTTCTCTGTGGTTCCATTTGAAATGTAAACCAGTAAATACGTTTGGTTCACTTAGAGTAGCGTAAAAGAACAAATCAAATTAAAATTCCTTTAAAAATAGTAAAGGTTTCAAAAAAATGGTGGGGTTTTCAATTAAAAAATTTATGATTTGTTACTAAAGAGGGAAAATAGCATTATATATTTTAAAAATACATTCTGAGGTAGTTTTCGTTGAAGTTTCTTTGAAGTTTGAGTTGTGCTGGACAGTAATCAAACTGCATTGGTTCTCACTAGTCCTTTGCCCTAGATTGGTTTGTTGGCATGGATGTTGGTCTGTTTTCTACAAGATATGTGACTCTGTTGAAATTTGCAAATGCTATTTGGCATTACTCACTATACATATTTCAGGCACACAGAGTTTCATAACCACCCGTGAAACATACACCTTTTATTACTCCAGTGCCCTTTGTATCGCACAAATTGCTACATATGAAAAAGGAAGATACTCTTCTGAATCACTTAAATAATTGCTGTGGTGAGTTATATGAGCACAACAGGATTGATGCATTTTATCTCATCACCAAAGATTTGTCTGTACGTCACACATACTTTGCCTTCAGAACAAAAAACAGAATCTCTCATGTTACTGTATCGTTTTATAAAGGTTTATCTAATGTGAAATTCTGCAGTTTGTAATAATGAAATGGTTATCTCTAATTTAGCATACTTTATACTAAAGTGCTAGTATTGCTAATTACAGTACAATGCAATATTTAAGGTAAAATGGCTTAATGATTTACTCAGGCCAAAATTATTTACAGTCACCTCTTGTTGTCTCAAATTGACAATACAAAAAATTGGGTTAACCTAAAAAAGTACTCTTATTTTTTGGCTTGAAGACATAAAGTGATACTGTCCACTCAGATGACGTAAGTGCACTGATGCAGTGAGCAAATCACTCAGGGTCGGGCAGAGCACAGAAGGGCAGGAAAGGTCAGAGAAGGCAAAGCAAGGCAAGATAAAGGAAGCCATAACTCACCAGGATGCACAGGTTCCTTCCACATTAAAGCGAGCAAAAGTCATATTCACGATTCTTTGATTGCGTTTGAAGGGGTGTGAGGAAATGCTTACTAACTGCATGAAGGCTTCTCAGTTATTGGATTGAGATCCCTCAGGACTGGTGACCAGAGAATAATAGGAAGGCAACCATCCCAGATCTTGCCTTTATCATTGTATTAGTCTTCTTAGTGATCCTGGCCAAGTCCCACCATACATATGGGACTCAGGTTTTTCCTGGTCTCAGGTTCAGCTCCTAAAAGGCTACATACAAGTTCAAGGTCTGTCTGTGTGTACATGGGGACCATCAGTTGCGGTGTGTCTAGCTTTTGATTTCTGATGATGTAGATATGGTTGAAAAGTACCTTTATTTCATATTTTCCAAAGGAGTATAGAAATCACACCACCTTAAACCTGCCAGTGGAGCATTATTAGTGAGTGCAATAACATCTTTCTGAGGGGTATGAATTATTTTTCTGATCTCAGCCAGAACAATACCAGATTAAGGATGGATTGGACTCCTCTAGGGTGCTTTGCTTATTAACCACACACACTAGAATTGCTACAGTTCGATTGCCCTCTTCCTGATAATGCATTTAATTAACATTAGACTCAAGGTGTACATATGTTGGAAGTTTCATTGTGTTGCTGAGGTATTATTACAGTTACATATTATTCAGCTACTGAGAAACAGGCTTTCAAGTTCAAGGTATATTTTCAGTTTGGCTGTTGCTCTGCGTATCAAATCCTTCATTTTATCCTATTTTTACCCTATAAGCATTAATTAAGGGGTTTTTAAGCTGTAACTAATATTACTAATTACTTCTGATACACAGGTTTTAATGTATGGTCCTTAGCTAACCTTGGTAAGGATGAAAGCATCAGTATTTCATGGTGGAGATAGGAAAAACTGATGCATACACATCATGGCACTTGGTAAAAATCTCTAAGAATAAGAAATTTAATTCCTTCTAATGATTCACATTCCAGCCTTCTGTTTTGGTCACCATAGTTGACATTCTGCACAACACAACTCTGTAATTGATTTATGAAGCCAAATAAAGTATTCATTCAACTAATATATATCTTTGGGATAATGTTCAATCTTAATTTCAAGTCTGAAAAAATCCATCTGCTTCCTGAGGCACTCTAATCACTAAGTTGAATTTGTGTAGCTCTGACTTCCAAACCTTAAACCTTGGTGGGTCTTGCATATACGTTATCCCTCTTTCTCTAAAATGACCTGATGCCTTTATTTCTAGGCAAACTAACCTGAGTTTGGCAAAAATTCTGTGACTTTTCTAAAATTCTTACTGCTTTATGAAAATGACATCTATTAATTGTTTACCATTCTCCACCTTTGCTTCCTCGGCATCATTTTCAGCCATGATGTTATAGCCTCCTTCAAGTCAATGTACAAATGTGGGACAGCATTAGGTTAGGGAATTTTGGAAACCTATCCTTTTTTTCAGTAACTTCTCATTAATGTTGAGATCTATCACCTAGATTTCAATCAGTTTAAATTTGTTGTATTGGTTTTGTAACATACTGTTTTTAAATAACAATACTGTGCAGTATTAAGACAAACACTACAGAGAAATTCAAGTAAGCTGCATAAACGTGATTATCTTTATTAATTCTTGCAATCTCATTGAAAAAATAATAGCATGTTGAATTATATCGCTATCTCTTTTTTGGTCATTTATTGCCTGAGTTCATGTGTCAGCCATTTCATTAATTTGTTTAGGATAGAAATTACGGTAATAGCTCTGTAATCACTGAAGATGTTCCACTTTCTCTTTTCCCATATGACCTCTTTATATCTTACACGGAGCTTTGCCAGAATTCCAATAAATATCAACAATTAAGTCCAGCAGTCCAGACAACTTCTAAATCAATTCCTAAAACTCCTGCATGCAAGTTACCGGATCTCTCTGATGACAACAGCTTGTCTTCACAGGGTTTTCAAGTGCTCTCTTAGCGCTGGAATAAGCTGCATTTCACTGTTTTGGCAAGACGTGAATGCATTGTTCCATCTCTATATAAATATAGGACAAAAATATTCATTAAGCATAACATTACTATTGAATTTGTCATCTTCCAAGGAATGAATCATTATTACGATTCCTTTTCCTCCACATACGTTTTTAGAAATCCTTATGAATTCTGTTAATGCTGCAAGCCATTCATTTTCTGCTACATGTTTAACTTCCCTTTCCACTATCTGTGTTTTAGAACTTTAACTCATAATCATTATTATGAATTTCCTCTTTTTAACCTTTGTTACATTCTGTCTAGTCTTCATCCAATTTTATTGCTTGTTTGTTTTAACAATTTTTATGGCAAGGAAAGCTTCTTTAAATTTATGAGGTTTAGGGCAGTTCGCTTACAGCACATACCCAAGCACCTTTCAGTTGCTGTTTGTAAATATTCCTGATGTTTCCCCTGCTCCTTTATGGAGTAGCTTCCTTCGCTTTGATGGCTAATCCATAAACATTACTTTTCCAATGTTTTCATGCACTTGGAAGCAGATTTGCAAAAAAAAAGAAGTAGCACGGTGTAGGGTTTGGGCTGCAGTCAGTGCCCAGCGGCGCAGTCTTCAGTCAGCACTTGGTGTTCTTGCCTTGGTGGGCAGCAGAGGAGAGCGGCTTGGCCGGGGTGGGTGGACCTCGCCAGCCTGAAATGCCTCTTCTCTGGACTGCGGCAGAGGCTGGTTGTGTGACAGGCACTCGTTCACAAATACCCAGCCAGAGTCCAGGCAGCCCTTAGCGTGCACAGAAGCAGAAACTTGGGGTCTAACAGCATTCAGGCACCTGCTGAGGGATACTGAGGGACGGCAAGACCATCTTTGCTGGATGCTGGATGTAGCTTCTCACTACCACTTCAGGTGCTTGAGTCCTCCCTGTACACCTGGCCCAGGAGCTAGTATGAACAGTACGGCTGTGGTGTGTAACCTGTGCTCCTCATTTTTACCTATCCTGCTGCTTTTCATGATGCTAAGTAGAACTATATTTACTTAATAGAGACTAGATAGAAAGACAATTTTTTTTTGCTCTGAGGCAAGTGAAGCAGTGGAACAGGTTGCCCAGAGGGGCTGATCAGCCTTCATCCATTGAAGTTTTTAAGACCATACTCAATAAAAGCGTGAGCAGCCCGGTCTGACGTTGCAGCTCAGCCTGCTTTTGGAGCAGGAGTTTGCATGAGGTGATTTCTTTAAGTCCCTCCCAACTGTTTTACGATGCTATAAAAAATAGTGTCATATTTTACGATACTATAAAAACTAATCTTTATCAAATTAATAAATTTTTTGTGTAGAAAAATTGAACATTCTCCAGATTATGTTAAATTCCTAATTATTTTCTGAAAATACCTTTCATTTTTAACACATTAACTTGCATTCTTTCCTAATTACCTTGATGATCAAAAAAAGTACTCAGTAGAAGGGACTGCCGTCTTCTCAATTACTTTACATGGTTCCAACTCATATTTATGGTGGGTTTAGCACCAACCCATCTGTCCCATCTTACAATCATTAGAGAAGAACAGAGTTAAGCTTTGTGGTGGGGGAAGGTAGTTTATAGTGGTACCAGATATTTGTTATAACTTTAATAAAAGATTGACAGTGTTTTAGCATCCAAAACATAAGTTAACATATGGTTTTGTAGGATAAATTTTCCCCTACTATGACCATAAGGAAACTTCAAATATATTCTTGAAATATTGCAGATATTGCAGTGTTCCCTTACATGTCTCTTGGCATCAGTTTTTATATCACAGAAATAGATTTAAATTGTAGCACACACTTGTTTTTATAAGAGATGCTTGATCGTTTTACAGTGCTATGATTGTCTGTGGTAGTCTTATGCCAGAGACAATATAAAGCTATTCCAAACGGATACTCACTAACAGCCAATTGCGTATTTGTTTCAGCTTAGTTACTATAATGTGTTTCATGACTAAGCAGAAGTTATGTGGAAGAAAGTCAAATATAGTCTGTATGGAAAGAAGGGAAAAGATTTTATTAACCTTTTGATTTGGAAGGCTTGAGGATAAAGGGGAAAATTTTATCTGGATGCATGTTACTGTCCACAGCTTTGCACAGCTGCTTTTCCGTCTTGCGCTGGGCAGGACCATACTAAGTGCCCTGCAGCGTAAAGGACTTTGCCAAGACCTTTACAAAGAAAACCCTTCTGCTGAATAGCTGAATACCATATCCTGCCATTAAAAAAAAAAAAAAATTAGCTATTAATCTAATACTCAATAGAAATATTAAGTTTCCTTTTAGTACTGTCTATCCAGAGCAGCTGTGTGAAAATGAACTAAATACCCACCTGACTCATACCTGATCAGGGGAGTTGGAGATAGTTTAACATCACATTGCACTGATTGTGAAGGTAGGAGACCTACAAGGGTACATATTGTCTCTCAGTTTGTTAACCTTACTTGGTGTGCTAGTGATTTTTTAAAAAAAAATCACTTTTCTATACATCTTCTTGAAAACTGCTCAGTATGTTTTACTGCCCAATTCCCCAGTGAAAACCTGAAAATCAAAATGCTTAGGGGTTGGGGTTTTTTTGGTTTTGAAAATTCTCATGGAAAAAAATCTGCAGCCATTGCACTGAAATAAAAATGTGCCCATGTCTGTGATGATCTGGATTTAATGAATGAACATGAGTAAGGAAACCCACAACTCCAGCTTCACGCTTACTTTGGTCTGAGAGGTGTTTACAGGCGAGAGCCTGGAACTGCCTTTGTTTTACAGGGCAGCAGGAGGGGAAATCTCCCAGTAATCTAGCTAGGAAAAAACCCAAAACAACCCAAAAACAAAACATAAAAAAAAATCCCAGATGTAATATCTCTGAAGTAAAGGTTTGCTTTTGTTCTTTCATGCAGCACAGCAGGGCTATGAGCCACAAGTGAGCTCAGTAAGTGCCACCACAGTACGGTAATGAGCTGCAAAGCTGCAGCCTGGTCCAATACATAATCTTTCCAAACCCATACCCTCTGGTTATTTGCAAGCATGACTTCTGACAAGATTGGAGACTTTTCCTCTGGTATTTCTCTGCTCGTCTGACATCCTCAGTATAATTCACTTTCTTTATCTTTCTTTCCTAATACTGCTCATAACCCTTATTCAAAGTATAAGCAGAAATGACTTTGAAATGAAACATATAGACAAAATGGTTTAAGGGCAGTACAGGCAAGAGGGAATGCAGGAGGATAAATAATTTCCTGCTTGTCATCTGCCAGTCTATGCAGTTCAATAGCAAATTAGACACTTGATTGTATTAATATATGTTGTGGGTCAGTAAGCAATCGTTACTGTATTTAGCAGTAATTCTGGTGAACAAGATTTGAAATGAACTAGCTAGTAGAGTTTTGAAAAACAGGGTTAAATGTTTTCCAATACTTCAGCTACAAACTCTTTTATTATATTCCCAGCTGTCACAATTTAGTCAGTACAAGATTTTTAAAAATTAAAGTTTGCCTGTTTAACTCAAACACGAATACTTTGTTCTCCATAGTCCTGTCATCCTTCTAAGACTTTAATACAGACTTCTTTTAGTGACCAGAATTCTATCTTTAGTCACAGTGGTATAATCCTGTTGCCTTCAAGTATTGTTTTCCCCAAATTTATACAATGCTCGTCCCACAGCCTTTTTTGGTGCACTGACAACACAGCCTAAACCCACCACATTAACTGCTACAAAGGTAATGCTCTAAATCAGGGTAGTGTCAAATGGAAGCTGCCTACCCTCAAACAAAAGGTGAAACAAACCAATCTTTCCTGTAGAGCTCATACTTTCAGAGAAAACCCAAAACAACATTTTATGACACTTTCTACATCAACAAAATGTGTATTTAGTAGACCAATATGGGAAAGGCTTTAAGTTAATGACTGACGATGTAGGAAGCCTTCCTAGTTGCATTCTCAATTTGACTTTGGTTGAGATCCCCAAAGGGCCTTAAATTGGACTATTAGACTTGACAGTAGACTATTGTGCTCCTTAACTTTTAGATAACTGCTTTCTATAGGAGAATGCATAGCCCTGAGTTATTCAAACTCCTTATGTGATGCACAGGATCCATCAGGAGCCTCAAGATGGGAATTGTAACTGCCAGCAAAGGAGATGCCTAAGCAACCTGGTGTAAAACAGTGGGGGCAGATATGTCCTACCCCTCTCTGACTCTAGCACATTAGCACTGCTAAGAGCTGCCTGCCTCCATCCCTGTTTAATCAAAATTCTCAGCAGAGATCAGAACTAATATCCCACGCAAGTGCCCAAGTAATTAAGACAGTCAGTCTCTCATTACAAACAATCTGACAGCTCTGAAAGAAGTTTGAGAGCTCCTTCTGAAGAGAGCCTCTAGTCTGGGGCTAGGGAGCACATCTCGGGCAAAATTTGGAATTGAGACATGTTGCCCAAACATGCTATGCAGTGGTCATCACCAGCATCACTCTCTTGAATGAAGATGGCTGACGCTATATTTTGGGGGGGGTCCAAGCAGGTAGACATGCTCTGAGAAGCCTTTACCAGCTTGAGCCCTCCAGAAGCAACAGGAGGAGATGCAGCTGCATTGCAAATCCCATCAGGCCTTAAATTTCAAATAGTCCTTAAATTGCACAGCAGTCTCAATATTTAGGAGTCCCCGAGCATAAGAAGAAGCATGATTTACATAGTTGGGGAAGATTAATGTTTAAATTTTAGGTACCAGGAGTAGGGAGCAGCTGAACTGGGGTACTGAGAATCCGTGTTTTAACTGGAGCTCATATGTTTCATATTCAAAACTTGTCAAGAAACCACAGAAATCTGGACCTTTCACTAACATCTGCATCCTATTCCTCAACCAAGCCATTTTAGGGATTTTCAGGATTTTTGCAGTCATAACAGTGAATCTTTCATTTGTGCAGATTGACTGAGCCTCAGGGAGTGGGTACATGAGAAGGGCAGATGGAGGGAAAGCAAAGTGTCATGTTCCCTCAGGAAGGCTCTGTCTCAGAGGAGAAATCTTATCAACCCCATGGAGCCCTGCAGGCACCTGTAGCTGGCAAACAAGGAGCTCCTCTGTGATCACCACTGTCCTGGCAGCAGGTTGCAGAAAACTCTCAGCTTTTATCCATGTCTGAGTCTCAAAGATGAGTTTTGACTTTTAGAAAAGGAGAGCTCTCTTCCCGAGGCAAGCATTTTACCCAAAATGCCAATAAAAATTAAAAACAATGCTCCCAAATTTATAGTGCATCATTCTGAGGAAACCCGCTTGCTGCAAAAGCCTCTCCCTTTCTTTAGTTATCGTATAAATATCTTCCTTTCATCTGGAAGATACTTAACCATTTTCCATGCTGTTCTCAATTATAAATGAGAATGGGCCAAACCATAACCCCCACAACACTGTTAAAATGATCTTTTTCCATTATAATTGATATTTTAGATTGCTTTATAACTGCCTCAGCTATAAATTCATGCCCATTATTTGTAATAAGTGCTGGCCTCATTTAAGTATGTTGGCTGTATTCCCAGAATAATGCTTTTGGAAGGGAGTCTGTTCATACTGGGAGAAGTGGGGGAGAGTGAGGGTTGACCTACAACCCTAAAAATCTCATTAATAATTAATTGTAGCAGGAGAAAAAAATCTTCTCGATAGTTAATCGGGGTCTCGTACCTTTAAAAACATGATAGAGACATATACACAAGGATTCCTTCTGCTCCTCAAAGCACCTCAGCCCAGCCTGTTTGTCAGTTCAGGGGCTGCCAAAGTGTAAATTTGCTGCACAGCTGATTTGCGCAGCAGCAAGAGTGCAGGGAATGCAGAGCAGGCAACCACTGAGATGGTAGAGTGTCTGGGAGGAATACGTTTGTATCCTGAAAACAGGCATCACTAGCGTATGTCCCTAGTGCAGCCAGGTCAATGTAGTGGACGATTTGCTTCTGCAGAGCCCATAAAGGAGTCTGCATCTTCCCTGCTCCATCGGTGCACAGTGCCAGACTCAACAGCAGACAAGCGCTGCCTGCATCCTTCCATGTTGGACGTATGGTCTAGGGGATGAGCTGTTTCTCTGGCACAAAGCTACCCAGCTTGATAGCCACCTCAATGGCCCCACCTGAATGGCTCTGAGACCCCTCTCTGCTCCAGGTAGCTGTCTCTGTATACCTTGACCCCTCAAGAGCAGCCCCCTCCCATGCTCTGCCTACAGCAGCCACTACTTTTCTTCCTGCACTCCTTCAGCTGCTGGGAAGGGCAGAGGAAGAGGCAAGGGACTGGGGTGGGGTGTGACTCTAGTCCTGCTAGAGGAGATGGGTCAAAGAGAAGAGATAGGCCTGCAACAAGGAGGTGAGGGAGTGCTATGAAGAGGACCATGTCCTGCAGGAATGTGTGGAGAGGACAGGGTGAGAATGGTGCCGAGGATGACTTGGGTAAGGATTGCAAGGTCAGCTGCTGCTGCTGTTTCTGGGAAGGGCCGCCCCTGCCTAAATATCTTGATATGGATTGTGGCAATGACGGCAGCTTTGGGCAGTGGGCGAGTGTCATGTCCTGATCCGGGACGTGGGAGGCAGGGGTCCAGGAGGATCCGTAACGATTCCACACATGAGATTAAGACACAAACGAGGTCAGATGCCGTCTGCTAAAGCTTTATTATTATCTCCCAGCCTTGACTACTGAAACGAGCACTAGAGTAAAGGAGGAAGAAGAGGAAAGGCAGGAGAGAGAACCAGTATTACGGAGCACAGCAAGAGTATTGTCACCACCATAGGCCCTTTTTCAGCATCCTGACAGTCCTCTTAGCATCAGCAGCGTCCCGTTGACTCATGATCCTCTGATCACAATGATGGCGAGGGTCCCGTGGTCCCAATTGTGGAGGGACACGATGCTAATTTATAGTTAGTCTGCTCAATACTTGACCAATCAGTGTAGAGGCCACTTTTGCTTGGTCAGTCTTTGTGTAACAAGTATCTTGGAATACAATTGCCCCTGATGTACCCTTTGGTGGTCACGATCACCACGTTGGCGGACAACTTTAGCACATCTTGTATTCGGGTGCCCACTTAGTTTGGCAAGTTCCAGGTGCCTCTGGCCCCTGTTGCAAACAGGATATGGCTGGTCTGCTTGTGATAAGAGCCATCTGGACTACTGGTTTCCTATTGCTAATTTTGCTTGTGGTAAGCGAATCTTGAGACATCTTATCAGTCTCACGGTGAGCAAGAGGCTTGCCTGGATTAGGCAGCAGCTCCAGCCTGCCACACTCCATGGGCTGAGAGCAGATGCCTAATCCACCAAAGCCTTCCAGCTGAGTCTGCTCAAGAACGTGTGGCAGGGTGACACATGTGCTGTAAGCAGGAGAATGAAATAAGCCAGCAGAGAAGCTCAGCGATGGGAGGGCAGGGCTGGCAGTTCGGCAGTAAGTCCTGGACTGAAGTGCCTGGGTGAGTAGGTGGGTGGCTGCAGCCTGCTAGTTCCTGTGGGAGCGCAAAACAGCTGAGTCACAAATGGGTGGGTTTGTCGCCATTGTTAGTTGAGGTAAAAACTAAGCAAATAATCCAGGGAATCTGCAGTTATTAATGTCCAGTTGTTCCTACGGTTGAAAGCACGTAAGGGCAAAACTGAGTTTGTACAGCAAACATAAATCTGTCAGTTCCCAACTCTCTTGTGCTTGACTGGCAACCAAATAATGTTCTTCTAGTCCAGGTTATTTGCCTTTGAAATGTTTAATATTTTTTCCCTACAGGAAAAAAGCAGAAAGTAAATTTTTACTAGGCAACTGCAATTAATCCCCAAATGGCATCATCATAGACCTCTAATTTCCTGGATTACCACATGGGTTGCAGTTGTATAAAAGATAAGATTATCTCCATGATATGGCAGTGGACAAATGTGATGGTCTGGGAGGAAGGGTACCAAGGTGAATGGAAGGGCACCTTTTTCTTTCTCTTTCTTGTCTGTCCCTCCAGTGTGATCAAAAAAAGCTAGAAAACACAGAAACCATGTGTTGGGTCTTAGTGATGGTTCCTCTCTCTGTCCATCCCTTCCCTCCAATACCATCTGTTCTCTGCCATTCTTCCCAGGGGACCATACACTCTTACCGGGCTTTGCCTAGGCTGTAGGCTGGGTTACCTGTTTACAAGGTCTTGCATTCATTTATGGTTTTTCTGCCTTGCCAGAATTTATCTGAGGAGTGCAAGGGAAAGAAAATACTCATTTGCGGCAGTTCATGTTGTAGAAAAATCTAATTAAATTTCAAGGGATGAAGATGGTTTCCTTACACTAAAGTCTTTACCCTGCTGAATTGCAAAAGCATATTGCAAATAACAAAGGGGCTAAAACTTAAAAATACACCAAAGAAAAAAGCAAACAAAAATTGCCACAAGAATGTTTTATGCCAGAAATCATTAGGCAACTGCAATTGAAAGGCCATTACCAACTCCCACTATAATAAAAGACATTATAATTGCAGTCTGAACAACTAGGGTGACACTTTCTACATTGTATATTTGTCTCCCATGGGACACATCTTGGCACTGCTGTTTATTAATGTAGGTGATAATCATACAATGAATGACTGGATTGATAAGAGTATATTGAGAACAGCTTCTAAAAATAGCTAAAAGAACAATGCAGATATCTTTCCTGGAATCCTTGAAAACAAACAGAATGGGCTGTCTTTAAAAATTACTGAAAGTATAAAATAAAGATAGCCATAGCATTTAGAGGAATTTGTTCCCATCACAACTAATTCCAAATTTCACATTTTTCTTGTGAGAGGAATCTGTCCTAGTGAGCAAAACAAATCATGGAGGTAATTAGATATTGAGTAAAAGGTAGGTGTACATCTCTGTATTGTAATATCACCTATATTTGTCAAGTTAGACAACATACCAGTTTAAAATTAATGCTTTTTCTGGATGTCAGCCAATTCCTCTTTTAATTATCACCTCTTTTCCTTCTTTTACCATTTCAGTTATTCGGGTGTTTCCTAGCCTGGGAGACACGAAACGTCAGCATTCCTGCTTTGAATGATAGCAAGTACATCGGAATGAGTGTATACAACGTGGGGATAATGTGCATTATTGGTGCTGCTGTTTCATTCCTTACTCGGGACCAACCCAATGTACAGTTCTGCATCGTTGCTTTAGTCATAATATTCTGCAGCACCATTACTCTCTGCCTTGTGTTTGTACCTAAGGTAGGTGAATTTGTTTAGCACGTGTCTGGATGGTTTTTTTCTTCTGCTTTGTAATTGTGATTTAATATGTAAAAGTTCATTGCCTTTTCAAGTACAGGGGATGTGTGTGAATTCTAAACCAAGCCCATCTTTAATCTCTTGTCTCTGGATCCTGAGAGGAAGAACAAATCTTCATGAGATTTTTGAGAAAGTGGAATATGCAAAGTTACAGGAGTGTGAATACATGTGTTTCTAATGTCTACATCTTTACTGAATCTGTGACTGAGGAAACAAAGGTTGTTTTCTGTAATTTCAGTCTCCATTTCCAACTTTTAGGAACTTTTTGGAAAGGGTGATAAGTGGGGATTCAGGGGGGACAAGTCCAGTTGTCTACTTTGCCACGTTTCTTATGTACCCTAAGCATGATAATCAGGATCTCTGCTTCTATACCTACGAAACTGTAAGACCTTTTTAGTTCACTGGCATGCTGCAAGGTCAACTGTGTTGAAACCTCTAAGGTAATGAAATATGGTGGTACAATAGGCTTTATCAGTACTTCAGAGGAAAACTGCATGTACGCTACAAATGCTGACACTGAAGATATGTTTATTAACAGGACTATTAATGGACTAAGTGAGGCACAGACTGGGAGGCACATGCTTTCATTTCTTTTTGCTCTTTTGGGCTCTGGGATGTGTTTGTTGTGCATTGTTGGAAGAACTGAGAAGACACTTACCCACAGAGGGCTGGAACTTGATCATTTCACTTGCAGAATTAAGCTTTAGACATGAATATGACAAATATTAAATGAAAGGAAAAGTGGTTTCTACGTAACCTTACTCTAGCAAAGCCTCGAGTTCTGGAGAAGCTACTTGGTATTTTGAAGTAAAATGCAGAGTTGTGTTCATTTTAAGTGACTTGCATAAACCTAGCTTATCACCCCAAATCAGATGTGTATGCAGTTGGATGTCTGAAACATTTGCAAGGCAAGAGTCAAGATGCAGGGCCTTTCACCTCTGGAATCTGTTTTTAGGTTTTTCAAATGAGTTGTGATAAAAAGTTTGTGACTCTACTGATCCATGTTCAATACATGTATTAAGCAAATTATACTGAATAGGTTCTAGTGATAAGTGGCATTCCTGGTGATGGTTCTAACAGGGGGACCAAGAACTATATGTGTAAAAGGAACAAGCTAATAAATTTATCTCAAAGTATTCCCTCTGAAAGAATTCAGAGACACAGACTAGCAATGAAAGCTGACGTCTTATCTGCAAAAAAGCAAAGTAATTCATTCTCCAGGACCGGCTAACCAGGATGTTTTTACAAGTTCTGCAATTCANCCAAACAACTGTACAGATGTATATAGTCATATTTTTATTCTGGATCATAGGGAAGAATTACAACTTCATCCTAAATTAAAGAAACATTCACAAACACAGCAATGGAGAGTACTTCGAAATACTGCAAGATTTAAGTGTGTAAGCTGTATGAAAATACATATTAAAACTCTGATGCCAAAAATACCTCCACAAAATGTCAGAAGTCTCTTCAAAGAGAAAATATTATTAATGCTGTGACATGCTCTTCTGCCCCTTTGCTTTCATGCTCCTTTGCCCATCCTTCTTTTCTGCTGCCACAGGCTCTGAAATGACTTTTCTGCTTCCTTTTTAACCCCTTCATCTGCTCTTCTTTTAAACCCCAATTACCCTGTCCTCATTTTTCCTCTCAGTTCTTTCAGCTCAACGTACAAACATGAACCGTAACCTTCTAGCATGTAGCACTTAATCTCATTCCGTGTATTGTCAGGTTTCCCAATGCTTAGATATTTTGCATTAAAAATGGTCATTGGATAAGGTACAATAAAAGAGGTTGAAGCGGGAGCTGGAACGCAGCACTTCCAATGCCCACGTGAGTGCTTTCACAGCTGGAGAGTTCTTCTTCTTGCGCTCTTATATTTTGCCCTACATTTTTTTCTGGCCGTGCTGTGCCACAGTCACAGCGGGACGGCCGGCGAGCGCTCTGTCCTGCAGTCTGCTCCAGCACAGGTTTCACAATAGCCTGTCTGGACCCCGCAGAAGATTAGATCCGACACCACCCAGTTTGTACATCTATGTAAGATGTCAGTGTGAGACAGGCACCAAATCTCTCCCCTTAACAAATGTGCAGTCAATTAGTACAATTTTGGTGACATAGGAAGATTGCTGGTGAAATACTAAAGCCTGTGGCTCATCAAGTGCAGGAGATGATAATGAAGACTTGCACTTTTTCGTTTATTAAACTGTGGCCAAACAGATGCAAGCACTAACATGGTTTTGGGGCAGGTGAGTACTTCTAGTTCTATGCTATGCAGACTTTATACATTCCTTTTAATTGATCTTCAGCACTCTCCTGGGTCAACAGTGCTGGAGTTCAATTTTGCCCCACAGCCCTTTTATGAATCTGAATAGGCAACTAATCAACGATGCAGGAGAACTAGGGAATGAAACATGACATTTTTCCCTTATTTCTTGTCAGCTCTACTAATCTTATTTACTTATAACATGGCAATTACTATATTCCTCCAGTTAAATGTCCACCTCATCCACTGCTATTTCATTCAGCCCCGAGTGCCTCAGAAAAACATGAGGAAAATCCCAGATGTAGAGTAAGACAGATCAGGGAAAAAATGTTCATCGCTCTCTCCATTTAAAGGTTTCCTCAAATACAAATGTTGATATCCATTATGCTGCACCCTACTTCTTGTTATCCGATCAAAAAATGTCCAAACATTTTTAAAACTATTATAGATTTCTGGGTTCAAGGATATCTTGTAGAAGTGATCTGCAGAATTCAAACATACATCATGTATACTTTTCCTGTTAGAAGTTAACTGCTATGTCTAATTGTCTTTTTAACGGCCAACACATCTATAGTATTTTTCAGTATACTCATCACTTCTTTAAAAGAAGCAATACTAATATGTATTGTCTCTTCATGAAGTAATTTTCCCACATTTATCCATGTTTATCAAACTTCCAGATCCTGCTGGTTTTTCTGGTCTGTCCCTTTTGAGACAGAACACTATGCTCACTTCTAGTCACCCACCGAGTGCACACCATCATTGGCTGCACTGGCATTAACTCACTAATTCTGATCCAGTTTCCTGTAGAGCAGCAAGGCAAAATGAATTCTAGGGGGCCAGGATTAAAAATATTAATTTTCTTTGTTGGTAGCACTTTTTGTCTATTTGGCATTGACTCTTTGTAGATATTCAAGTGTTGACTCTGTTGAAATTGAAACTGCACAGATGTGAGGCGGCAAGACACAAGTTCCACTGACTTTATGGCCAGAAAAAAAGAAAAAAGCTCATCTAACCTCATCCCTTGTACAGCGTGAGCCAACAACACTGCCCACGGACTTTTCCATCTAATCCACGCTATGTGAATGAATTCATTAGAGCACATGCCCTTGTGGCAAAACAACCAGTCTTTAGCTATAAACTCCCAGATGAAGATGAGTCAATTGATGGATGGCTATACTTCTATTTTATATTCAGTTTGAACTTAGACCACATCAAATTGAAGAGCTTTTATCTTGTAACGCTTTTGCCTGCTAATTTAAGAAACCTTGTAATTACCGTTCTTCACCTTTAACTTCATTTTAATGCAGTTTTTGGTCTGGGAGTTAGACACACCAGTCATTACAACCAGCCTAATTAGGATCAAAGAAATGGGGGAGGGGAGAGGAGAGGCAGGGGGCTCTAGGAAGACTCAGCTACAGCAGGTTACTCAGGGCCTTGACCAGTTGGGTCTTGATTATCTCCAGGAATGAATACTCCCCAACCTCTCTGAGCATCTGTGCCAACGTTTGACCATGCTCACCATAGAAAAAGTTTTTGTCTGATATTTAAATGAAATTTCCTGGTTTTTTAGTTTGTGCCTCCCTTCCTTTCATTGGGCAGCACTGAGAAGTCTGGCTCCATCCTCTTTACTTTCTCCCATCACATATTTATACACATGGATAATGTCCCCCCCGATTTCTTCCACCTCAAGACTTGTCAGCCTCTGCTTGTATCATAGAGGCTCCAATCCTTTTCAGCATCTTTGTGGCCCTTCACTGGGCTTTCTTCAGTATGTCCATGTCTCTCTTGTACTGGGAAGCCCAAACGTGGACACAACACTCCAGGTGTGCTCTCACCAGGGCTGAGTAGAAAGGAAGGATCATCTTGATTGGCCCAGGGTACTGCTGGTTTATGTTCCTCTTGGTGTCCACCGCAATCCCCAGTGCCTTTACTGAAAAGCTACTTTCCAGCCAAATACCTCTCAGCCTGTTTGGGTGGGTGCTTGGGGTTTCTTTCTCCCCAAAGGCAGGACTTGGTATTTCCCTTTGCTCAGCTTCAGGAGATTCCTGTTGGCCCAGGTCTCCAGTCTCTTGACATCCCACTGAATGGCTGCACAATTACCTGGTGTATCAATCCCTTCTCCTTTTTGAGGATCATCTGCAAACTTGCTGGGGGTGTGCTCTGTCCCACCATCCAGGTCACTAATAAAGGTGTTAAACAGTATTGGTCTTTGCGTGAACCCCTGAGATACAGCACTAGTGACTGGCTTCCTCAATCCTGTGAGCCTGGCAGATCAGCCAGTTTTCAATCCACCTCACTGGCCGCTTAACTAGTCACAACTTCATCAGTTTGAGTGTGAGGACATTATGGGATACTGTTGAAATCTTTGCTTAAGTCAAGAAAAAGAACTCTCTCCCTTCATCTACCAGCCACTAAATGTCTACCATCTTACTGAAGAAAGCTATCAGGTTGATCAGGCAGGATTTCCCCTTCATAAATCAACAACGACTGCTTCTAATCACTTTCTTGCTCTTAATATGTTTGGAAATGGTTTCCAGGAGGATTTGCTGCAGCACTTTCCATGGATTGAGGTGATCAGGCAGTATTTCCCCAGATCCTCCTTCTCACCTCTCTTGAACACAGCTGTGACATTTCCTTTCTCCCACTCCTCAGGAAACTCTGACAATAAACATCACCTTCCAAAGGTAATTGAGAGTGGCCTCACAATGACATTGGCCACCTCTCTCAGTCCCCAGGCATACCATCAGGTTGCATGAACTTGTGTTCAATTGCTCTAGGGGCCTTAGGGCTCTGGGATTTCTGAAGGCAAGTTTTACCAGTAAAGACTAAGGTGAAGAAGGTATTGAGTACCTCCCTTATCACCTGAAAAAAAGACAATTTATTGTCTTAAAGCATCATCCTGATCTGCATACTTGTAAACTCATCAGGAACCAAGTACTTCAATGTCCGATCAGCCAGATGTCTCTGTCAGAAGTTAGGTCTTTATTTCATGCCACTGCAACTGCAAAACAGTTTCATGCTCTGAAGAACAAGTGGGACCAATTCCAAAATGGGGCTATATCACAAAATCTGACCGTGCTGTGCTGACAAAATGATGGCCCCTTCTCTCTTCTCCCAGCCCAACACCTTTGGATTTATGATGCCGTACCTATGCACTCAGGGCAGGGAGCTCCTTCAGTTTTGTCAGTATACAAATATATATGTACGCTGCTTGGCAAGTAATCATAAATTCTGTATTCTCTAGAGTAATCTGAGAAGCTCTCTCCCCCTTGCCAAACAGCTAGTAGCTTTCTCTCCTCATGTCGAGGTGATATTTTCACATTGTCACTGAGTGTTAAATCTTACTTATATTTGCTTAAATTAAATATGTTTAAGGTTAACCTTTTTTTAAGTGGCTTATTTAATTTATTTGAACAGATTTGGTTTATTTTGGGTCACTAAAACCTAATTAAGTTTCTGTTATCTCCAGAGTGCTATCTCCCATGGGTTCTTTCTGTTAATACTCCTGTTCCGTGCCTCTCTCAGCTTGAGTGTTACTTGTAACAGTAGGAAAGGAGAAATTTCAGATGAAAATGTGCTTGGGAAGAGAAGGGCTTGGTGGGTTGTTTTTTTCTTAAAGAAGGAATATATCTTTGCAAAGTATAAAGATATCAATGAAGGAGAAAAATATGTTTGATGAAATATTAAAATATGTTTTTAACATACCTAAAATCCAGTTAAATATATTTTAAATTAGTTTTTTCTATTTTTTTTTAACACTCCTCTTTGCAAAATCATTTTGGTTCAACCTGTTCTGTAAAGTTATCCAGAAATCGTCTCAAGTACTGCACATGGCAAGCAGAGCTCACTTTCCAGAATTTTGTACTTGAAAGTCAGAAAGGAACTCTTGGTTTGCCTTTCAATATTTTGAGATACAAAAGAAATAGCTGCAAAAATAAAACCGAGTACAGGACTTCTTAAGGCTTTTAAACCTTTCAGCTCATCACACTGAGGACAAACCCAGATGCAGCCACACAGAACAGACGATTTCAGTTCACTCAAAATCAAAAGAAAGAAGATTCAAAAACATCAACATCAGTCACCAGCGTCAATCAGGCCAGCACATCTCGACTAGAAGGATTGCAGTCAGAGAACCACCGTTTGAGAATGAAAATTACAGAGGTATTGTTTATTGTATATACTGTGTAGGCAATTTTTTTTTAATATTTTTTGTTGCAGTTGTGTAATCTGCTTAAATGCCGACTACTTTTTAGAGGAAAAAAAATAGCTTTCCCCATAGAAAAATATTGAAATAACAGGAAACAGATGATTTACATGAATAGCTAATTAATACGGGGAATACTTAGCAGGTGTGATAAAATGAAAATGTGCCTCAGCAAATTAAAATGAAACTTCCCCTATTTATTTGTAATGGGCAAATTACCCTGCTGCTTCACATGGACGTGCTGAGCACCATAGAGCAATAGCTTAGAAGCTCAACCTTTACACGCAAGTGTAACAGAGACCCGCAGCCCCAGGGGCACTTAAGAGCTCTTTGTTCCTGTTTATGGCTGAGTTCAGAGACTGCTGTTGCTGTTATTTCCCAGCCTCTCTGAGAGTTCGCTCAAAAAGTTGCTAGACAGATGTTTACATCTGCCATGAAACAGAATTAGATATTTTCTTAAGGTAGAAAAGACCTTTACAATCATGTAAGCTGACCCTTTTGGCACAAAGGCCGTGAAGTTTCTTCAGTCTCTACCAAGAGAAAAGCTAAGTAAATGCAGTGGATGAATTCCATTAGAGCTATAACATGTATATTTTTAATTCTGTCCATCCTTGCTCAGGAGACCTCAAATGATGACAGATCAGCCTTGAAGACTGCCCATTTTGTAAGACAAGATAACCATAACTGATTGTCATGGTTTAGGCCGAATCGGCTATTGGGGATGTGGGGGACCCCAGATGGGAATGACAGATGCTCCCCTCTACCCCTCTTCAAAGAGGGGTCCTCAAACCAGGACACTGATCAATATCTTACAAAAAAAATAACCTGTTCTTGCCTAGTCTGTGAAGTATTCTTATAACTTGAAGAAAAGGTATTTTACTGCAACCATCACTTCTTCATCCAGATCTTAACTAACCATCAGACTACCAATGACTCCAAAAGCAAAAGTGATCACTGCCTTGTTAAAGAAATTTGGTTCTTCAGCTTTGCCAGGTCCCTTTCATGTGAGAGCCTTGTAATTTTTAGTGAAGGCTCAACTGGCTACTGACTATTTCTGTTTCTTTATCCTGCTGTATTTTTGTCTACTAAGCCTCCTCACTCACAAGATCTCAGCCTGTGCCTTGCAAGGCTCATGGTGGTGATCACAGGTAAGGCTGGTCAGGGCAACTGAGCCATATTAGTGCACGAGGGCCCTGCTGCTCTTTTTAGGCTTTGCTTAAATAAATCAAATTAAATACCCAGAACCAATATGTCCAAATGAGAGCTTAATCATCACGGGGATTTGGAACACGTCCTACTGTGGCAAGTAGCTACATCTCTGGCTTATTTACCTTGAGTTGCTATGTTCCAGTTCTATAAGGAAACAATGTAAATCTAAATTCAGCACTTTTAATATTCAGTTAGGCCAGTAGTGATTGAGACGTACTCTGGACACCATATCCTGGGCAACTGTTCACAGAGAGCATCCCAGGTCACCATTAAGATGCTTGCGTCTGGCTGTTTTCTGCTGGGGCTGTAGCCAGATGAATACAAGTTAGCCTCTGGGGAAGGCACCCCGTGTTCAGCTCGGTGCCAAAGGCTAGGGGTACACCAACCCGGCATTTCTGCTGCGGCTCTTCCAGTCAGAAAACATCTGTGCTTCTCTCCCTCTCTCTCTCTCCCTCTAGTCTTAAAGGATGCTTTGGGGAAGAGAGAGGACTGGGATTTTTGTTTCTTCCCCCTCCTCTTATTTCCATTTTTTTCCCTCTTGGGAAGTTATACTTAAACTGGCAGTTTAGTGCTAGACATCAGATTACACAAGACACAAAAGATATAAAACACGAAGGTAATTTTCAAATCATAGAAGTATAGATTCTCAGCCCCAAAACTTAAAACCGTGAGTTGGATTTTCTTCACAATTTCACACCCACAGAGACACAAACAAAACGTCTAACAGTAGTCTGTCTCTCTAAGAAAGGTAAAAGGAGTAAAAATAATCTTTAGGAAAAAAAACATTCACGGTACAGTTAACTGCAGTCACTCACATGGCTGGACACACCCCTGATGCCATAGTTCACATATTCTCCTGTACGTTCAATAATTTGATTGACTCAATAAAGTGGTTATAGGTACGTATGCCACATTTGTATGCCTAAATAATAAATAGCTGAGAGGTTTTCAGACTGGGCCCATTTCTTTCTTATTCAGCAGTACACCGGAATTGCTTAAACTGAAGCTTATTCTTCTCACATGCCCTGTGTGCAATATCACAGCTGAACAGAGTTTGTTACTTGTAGCATGACTTTTGGAGGTAGTGTTGTAGTGCTATAAGAAAATTGTATTTGGCACAGTGTGGCAATTGCATTACCACCTGCCTTCAAGTCTAATTATAGAAAGCTATGCAGTTACTGCAGATACCTGAAGCAATGACTCTTGAATTTTTAGGGATTCGTACTCTTTCTGTTTTGCAGCTGGACAAAGACTTGGAAGAGGTCACGATGCAGCTTCAGGACACTCCTGAGAAAACAACATACATTAAGCAGAACCACTATCAGGATCTCAATGACATTCTTAGTATACGGAACTTCACAGACAGCAAAGGTGAGCGTTAGTAAAATCCATTAGTAGCTTAACCCACCAAGATTTGAATAGCAATCTCATTGGATTGGTTCCAGAGCACTCAGACCTTGGTAAGGTAGAGCTTTAAATATTTTGATTGCATTATGGAAAGCATTCAGATTCACATAAAAAGCTATATGATACCCACTGAGTAGTTATTTCTCTGTGCGTGTGTCTTCTGTTGTGTGTCCTATGTGTATAATACACCTCGTAAAGTGGGAAACTTTTAAAAGCATGCTTGTGTTCAGAAGTCAGGTTTTCTGTGCTGCATGGACAGAGGAATGTCACAGAATGTTTCAGATATTGCAAGAGTTAATTGAGCCAGCCTTCACCAGTAGGAAGCCCAGTTTAATATGTGCTCATCTGAGTGGGACGTTCACATCTATTGCGCACGTAAAGGGAAACATGTAAATATTTCGGTGCTGATTTGGACTCTAAATGTAGAATTGAAGGCACTCATGTATGAAAATTCTTCCCTAGGAACTGATAAAAAAGGATTTCATGACTACTGTAATATTGCTAAGTTGTTTCTACTGTGTCTCTTGCATCGCTCCCTGAAGAAATATATGCAAAAGAATTGCTTCCATTAAAGCTATTTCACTTTTGGGAAGCAATAAGATCTGGTGCATAGTGCAATAAAGTGGAAGCCAGGACACCCAGCTTCCATTTCTGACTGTAGAATGGATCTGCTTTGTGACTTTTGGCAAATGACTTTGTACAGCTGAATATTACGATAGTACGTGAAAAACTGGTTGCCCGGTGTTGGGACATCGTAGACCTGCACGTTTGTTGCAGTGCTAGGCTCAGGCTTCCTAGTGATGTGACAGCATCAGCTTGGTTAAGTGGAACAGAAGCTACTCCTGTAAATATACTTGTTGAAGAATAAGTTTAGAACAACAGCAACAGTTCATATATTCTTTTGCAGTATACTGAAATTATGGTTGGATAAGATTACCTTTTCATGTGCTTTTTTGTTTTAGCCTGGGTGTACATTCAGTTGTGTAACTTGTNAAAAAAAAAAAAAAAAAAAAAAAAAAAAGGAAGAGCTCCATAGAGTTCCCGGTGTCCTTTTTAAAATTAAAAAACAGAAGGGGGGAAAGGAGGAAAAGGAAAACGTAAATAGCTGCTGGAGGCGTGTGATTATTGGGCTGAGATCAGCAGCAAGAACTAACATCAGTGAGTGGGATGAGGCAGTTTTACCAAGTGTGTGAAAGGAACACATAGAATGTTCCACTCATGTCAGATGCTGCAGGGAAAATGATAAATCATGAATAACATTTCAAGCAGAAAAGATACATTACATTGTGCCAAATGCCCATCTGAGTTTGGGTATGAGAAATAAAAACGATTCTCAAGAGATACGCTAGGTATAAATTTAGGATGGGATGCTTCCCACAGCAGGTTGCACTCCATTAGCAGTAGGATGCTGGCAAAGAAATCAAGGAGAAAATATAACCTTTCTGCACTTACTTGTGGCTATATCTACAAAAGGCATCAATGCCTAACTGCTGCTTTAAGCACCAGCATCCAAGATTGTGCTCTTAAGTTTCCCCCAGTACAGGTCCCTAACTTCTACATTTCCGCTGTGGGGTACATGTTTAAAATCACCTGCATGTACAGAGCCTTGATGTACAGAGTAGCTTGGAACTATATACTACTGGGATTTAAAGGGTAGATATTGTTCTGCATATTGAAGTTGCTAGAGACAGTTTTCTGAATGGACCTACCACATAAAGCTCTGCACAAAACAGAGAGGAAGGAAAAGCAGTGTGTTTTCCCTTGGCTGTCTTTATATTGAATAGGTTAGAGCATCCAATCACCTGGGAACTAGGAAGACCTGGATCCCAATTTGCAGCAGGTGTTTGGAGCTTGGTCCCACACCCGGTGCCAAATGCCCCAAACAAGAGTATTATGGAGTATCCTGATCCTGACTCAAGTGACATCAAATATTCATGCTTCCAGGCTCTGAGCCACCATGTTCAACAACCCTTGCTAGCTTTTTTCTGTCCCTCCATTTCTGTTTCTTCTGCTTCTTGTTTTCTTTCTCTCTTTCGCTGTTTCCCTGTCCCTTAGCTCCATGTCTGAATCTCCTCTGTATTTCTCTTACTGCATCCATTTCCAATAGTCAACCTGTGTGCTTAATTCAAATTTTCCATTCCAATCAGAATAACAAGGCTTTGGAGAATTCATGCTGCTGAGTCACTGCTGCTTCTGAGCAGATGCAAAGAGATATCACTTAAATGGTACTTAAAAGAATTCTGGCCCTTACGGCTACAGGAAAGCTAACTCTGACTGACATAACTATGCTTTCTGTAGCTATGTATTTCATGTAACTTTCTGTAAATGAAAGTGCAGAACCTTGAAATTATGCGTCCCTGATGGTGCTTGAGGGAAGCTTCAGAACTGTAAATAATTTCTTAGCACGACCTACAAGTGACCATGTCTCTCACCTCCACCGTGCAACTGGGCAAGCCAGTCCAATGTTGTTTTTAAGGTGACGCCAAGGTTTGTGCCTACCTTGGACCTTGTAAAAAATGTGAGCTGAGAGAGGGAGTAGGACAATGAAGAGAGATGCTAAAAATAGCAGCTGATCTGGAGCTAAAAATCATAGCAGATCACCTGACACATTTGCATCGTGGACGTGGCTGAATCCTAGGTCAATATTCTTTACAAAATACCTTGCTGTTCTGAAGGAGTTCACATAGAGAATACCGTGTAGTGTATCCCCATTGCTATTACACGAATTCAGGGCACTGCACTTCAGAGAACAGATAATAACACAGGACTTATGCAATGCATCTCGAACAAGTCCTAATCAAACTTTAATGTCATAGTACACTTCAGTAGGTTTTTGATCTGTAAAATTTGCCTAGAGTTAAAATTCCTAACTCCTATAGCCAAGTGCCAAAGGAGGTTATTTGATTCTTCACTGCCTTCCCCACCACCCTCATTTACATCAAAGATGGATTTAGGATCTAAAAGTTAAATCACTTTAGCCAAAATTGATAGACACAGCTGTGCACTCCCATAACTGCCTGACCTCTGGCAAAGTTTCATAACTTTGGAGATCCTGGTTAGATATTAACAACAACAGCTCCTGGTGTAGCCCAAGAGCTCTTTGCTGGCACAGGGATTCCTTCTTTACAGCCCATTTCAGTGCAGTACATCTCATTTAAAGAGAGATATTATCCGAGACACTCATCTCTTGTTCACAAGCGCGTAATGTCCCTGAGACATCTACAGCAATTGGCTGTGTCAGAAAAGCAGTTAGGAAATGTGGTTTGTAGTTTATGGTTTTAATGCTTTTTTTTAATGCAGGCTTTTGTCTGCACTGCTAGACAGCTTTGTGTGGTCAAGCAGTTCTCAACGTGCTCCACAGGCCACGGCTCTGGGACCTCAAATGGCTTCTCCAGTTGAATCTGAAAGGGCATCCCCTTAACTTCAGTTGATAGATTCCTCGAGTGATTTTGAGTCACTGTGTCTGCTGGAGACCTTGGCTCTGTGCACGGCACGTTAGCTTCTCCCCCGGCTTGCTGTTTGTGGGATCTTGCCTTGCTGGAGCAGCAGAGCCGCATTACATCTGGGGTTTGGGGCCGGGATGGGACGTGGGTGAGACCCACGCTTGGCTCGGGCAGTGCCTGTGACTGGCAGCGCCGTTCAGGAAGGAGAGCCAAGCCTGGAGACACGGCTGAGTTTTCCAGACTGACATTTGGAAAAAGGAGGACAAATGCTTGTACCTGTGATGCTGTGTAAAGAGGAAGGTTGTGCCACACAGCTCCAGGGAAGAAATACCCTGGTGCCAGCACGAGCCAGAGCTTCCTGAAAGGGCTCCTTCCACCCATGTAGCCAGTGTGCCAGAAACAGGAGAGACTTCGTGAAGGTAGAAGCTATTTCTACCATGCAAGTTCCTGCAGGGATAAAAGTTACGGAGGAGAAAAAAACAGGGGGAAAATACGATGGGGGGGGGGGCGCTGGCTAATTTTGCTACCCTTGGAATCTTACGATCTTACTCTATTTGACATTTTATTACATGAAATTATTTCTACATGAATGATTCATAGATTGCAAGAGTTTCATATAAAGCCAAGCTCAGAAGAAATCCTGCAGAAGAATCTCCATTTATTTCTACCTTTGGCAGTACGTTTCAGAGTCACGTATTAGGAAAACTAATGAATGACAGCCATGCTATGGAAAGTCCATAAGAAGCAAGAGACAGCTTTGCCATAGTCCCCACTTATGAACAAACCCTTTTTGCAAGTTCTTTCTCTGCAGGCACCCTAGCTTGCTCAGGAAGGCTTTTCTGTTTTGAGCCAGAAAACAGTCTTTACTCATTGCTGTAAATGGACTGGGAGCATTCATTTGCGTGTCAGCTATGCCTACATGCTGTCAGTTGTCACCCCACTCCAATGTTTCCTAGTGTTAGTTTTTCCCCATGTAAAAGCAGCTCAAAGAAAAACAGATTTCAAAGGCACGCTGCTCGTAAATGCGAAGCAAAACAGAGTTCATCTGTGATCGAGGGGGGAAATGTTACTTCTGTGAAGTTGGCGTGATTCAAGCATTAAGCTTGAGATTGAAACCACAGATTCAAAGACAAAGCTTTCAGAAACAACTCCTTTAAAGCAATGCTGTTTTAAAGAAAGTGTATAGTTCATTATATCCCTTGTATATAGAGGTATAGGGAGAGATGTATACTAGTTCCTATGAAGCCTAACAAATGGATTCCAATCCTGAAATTGGAGCTTGTTTCTCTTTCAACAAGGAGACCAAACTGCCAGAAATTCAGTGCCTGCCCTTCCTTGCACTGAAATAACTCTGTAGTAAAGGGAGTTTCTTCTGATTTAAAGTAGTGTAAATCAGAGGAAAATCTTGCTGGCTTTTCTTTTTAAAAAATCTTCCTTTCAAAACATAACTATCAAAAGTCATGATTTAGACTGTCTGGTGCTGTGCGCTTAGTTCAGGACAACTCTTTCTGATATACCCAGCAGACGATGCGATCATTTTAATGTCCTTTCGTTTTACTTTCTTTTCATCTTATTCACATGAAAAGCAGAAACTGGCTAGTCTTGTTTCACAGTCCAAACAACAGAACTGTGAGAAATTACAGTAGATTTTTTAAATCTACCTTTAGCCTTAAAGTTTCCAGAGTTCTTTAGTAAATCAGCAGGGTTATCTCCGCCAGCTTTTATAAGTCATTATTAAACCACACTTGCTTCTTTGTGGAGCATAAAATATGCTTTCTAGCAAAGAGAAAACAACAGTGGAATTGAAAGATGTGGGGTGAAGAGCGGTTCTGCCATCTAGTTGTAAGCCATCGGAGGAATATTGCCACTAAAGCGTAATGATGAAGATGTTCAATAAAGCTGCAGTGTACGAACGTCAACAAAACAACCTTCTAGTTAAAGAAATACAGTTCCTAAAATCTTGGAAGAGATTGCGGTAGTGGCAGTCACCGGGGTGTTTTCTGCCTGCAGCGGAACAGGAGTCATTAAAATGCAGGATGCGTTTAAGCCAGCTCAGGTAATTTTGGCAGCGCCTGATTGCGGAGGGGTTATGCGTATGGCAGGTCAGAAGTGAGCATCGCCCCTGGTAGGGGGAAAGGCGAGCAGCGGGGGAGCAGTGACCTCCTCCCCGAGCCTCTCCGCAGCCAGCATCCCATCTCGCAGCTCAGAGCTTCATCATTGGAAGCCATTTCTCTGCCACAGGTAGGCAAAGGTCCTGAGCTAAAGCCTTCTGGCTCTCACCGACAACTGGGCAGCGGGTTTTGTTTTCTAATGAACCCATCAGTGAGTGCCGTGCAATGCCCTTGAGATCTATTTGTCTTTTTTTCCCCGGCAGTTTTCTGAATGGGAAGTGCTCAGGCATCACTTATCCAGACTTCTGAGTTCCGGTTTGAGGTCTACAAAGGTGAAAATTACTTTGAAAGTGCTTCTGGCTAATGTAAATTCAATATTGCAGGTAGTCGGATCATCCCAGTGCAACTTATTCAGTAGCATCTGCAGTGGCAGACAGTATCCTGAGAATGAAGGGCATTTTTCAAGTGGCATACTTAATAGACAAAGGAAGAAAAGATGGGAAAGTTCTAAAAGCAGTGCTACACTTTCCAGGGGAAACTGGAAACTCAAATGTTTACCATTACCCTTAATTTATTTTCTTTCAGTTGTTCAAGTAATACAAAATCAGTTTCCTCCATCCTGAAGTTTCTTAAGTGCATATGGTGATAGTGTTTTTTCTTTAAGCTCCAGCTCCTGGAAGCATATGACTAAGTGAGAATTTTGCTCTTCATCATTTAAATGAAAGGTAAATGGGGAAAAAAAAATATTCTAGTTTCCATAGCTGCAGAATAAAAATCTAACAACACCTCTCCCAAAAAGCTTAGCAAATAAGAATTACTCAACTTTTTTTGTATTTTGAAAGAAGGAAAGGAAAAATTAAAAAATCTCAACATTTTGGCAGTTTTACGTGGATTTTGTCTGTATTGTATACATTTACATTAAAATTTGTACATGGTAATCTTGTATACAGAAATTTATGCAGTGTATTAAGAGAGAGTCATCTGCAAGAGTGGTAGAAAAGGGTCTATTAAGAATAACACACAGTGATATATGGGCAGTTGGTGTTGAGGGGTGAGTAGGAAGAGAATATATGATTTCTGCTCTGCTTTAAACTAAATCCCCTACCTTTTTGACAGGGACCACCTCCTTCTCTCTCTTTCTCTCTCTCACAGCACAACTGAAAGTACAAGAAACCCCTTTTGGGGCATACAACACAGATTAAGATATGAAATCACATACTCTCAAAGCCCAACAGTTGCGTGTTCTAGTTATTAGATGAAGAATTGTATCTTCAGTGGCTTTGTAAAAGGTTAAATTGCTTATCTTGGCTAAAGGAGTTGGGACCTTAAAATAGTTAAATAATAGACCTTTTCCATCCCTAATTACAAGGATTACTCAAATTTTAACTTTTCTCTATATCATAAAGTAGCAGTTTTCATTGTCAGCTTAGATCAGCTCAGGACCGAACATTCGTTTTAATCATGGAAGTAAAAAGTGTCTTTCCTACGTGTCTGCTTATAGACATCACAAGGCTTTTATGCAAATGTCAAGCTCAATATACATGGAAATGCGGTATATGGAAAATAAAAACTGAACTCTTGTGACAGCAAATGCCACACCAGCAAACTTCAGGCTGTCCTGAGATGATAGACTTCACTGCTTATCTTAGTCACTGTCAGATTTGACTCTTTGCTGTTCTCCTTTCACATCTAAACCATCACTGAATCCTGTCATATCTTCCTTTTAAGCACTCTTCTTGCTATAGCTGAATTCCTTAGCTCTCTTTTACTGACATTTTCTTGCCCCAACAGAAGCAGCTTCATGTGTTCTGGTCGCCTCCTTTCTCACCCAGACCCTTCTCTTCCGTGCAACATAAGTGAAAAATCTTCTCCCCTGCTCTTCTGAGCTGTAGTGATCCCCACGTCGGCTCATTTTTGCATCCTCACCTATTCACTTCTTTCCAACTTGCTTGTTATATTTTTCACAGCAGAGAGTGACTGCTACAAAATAATGCCAGGGATGACTGTGCTGGGAGGGCAATTATACATGTTGGAGTTTGCCCTCAAAACATTCCTGTTTCTGCTTCCAGCTTCTTTCCTCACTCTTTGTTTCTGCTGCTTGTTTTGTCCCATCAGTGCTCATTGATAACAAATATATTCCTACCGTGCTGGGACCTGAGCATTATTTGGGGCTTCTGAGCGTTGGTAGAACAGAAAAGCATCTTAAGCCTTCAATATGTGCTGCGTTTTTCGTGCTATTTTCATTTTCTCTTCAATATTTTCCTGCTTTTCCCCCTCGTACCCATTTTTACACTCAAATCCTCCAGTGTCCTTTTCCAGTTTTTACCTTCGAGTCCTCTTCCATGCTGCCTTAATGCCTGCAGAAATCACTGTTTCTCTGTGTGTGTGGCAAACAACTGCCGGTGATGGATTTGGAGCTGCTCTGTAATTATTTATGAAAACTGTGCGCTGTCCTCATTACTCAGATGTTTTCCATGTGACTTTATTTGGCTTAACGCAGCAGGAGACTTTGGCAAAGCAGGCAGGAACAGAAAGGATCCCTGGTGAAGGCAGCCTTCTTAAAATGGCTGTGTTCGTCCACGTTTCTCAGGGGGACCGATGCCACGGGCTTCAGCACAGCTAGCCAGGGACCCCCGGGACTCCCAGGGGACTCAGCTGAAGCTACCTATGGAGAAAATGATAATCTTCTGTGCTATCATTATGCAGAAAAGAGAACGGCAGGAGACAGCTTAAGGAAATCATTAGCTGTCCTTCCTGCAGACAGCCTATGGACCAGTGCAACTGATATGAATCATACTTCCGTGCTGGATGATAGCAGATAGTTAAATGGCAGCACTGAATTGCTTATGTGATCGCAAGAGTACCAAGGTTGCAAACATCAATGAGATTATAGTTTTTCTAGGAAAAGACTTAAATAAGAGGTTTTATTCATATGAAAATGTAACACTTTTTGAGCGCGATAATATGGTGGTGAAGTTACATTAATTTTTTACACAGCCTAAGACTAGGTGAGAGAGCACGATAGGGCTACATAGAGGTGGGCTGCAAGGTTTGGTTTGTGTACTTTTTTCAAAGGTGGGGGGGAAGCAAAGGAAGAACAAAAGTGTTTTTTTCCCTTTTCTGTTTCCTCGTGGTAGTTCCTATGAAGGAGCACATCACCGAAAGCATCGGAGTACCAAAGACTCACAGGGAAACCTGAGACTGTGTTGGAATATAGGCAGAAAGAGTTTACTTTGTGGCGTTAGGAACATTCGAGAAATTTTAAAATGAAACAATTTAAAAATGGTCACTTTGTCACAGTAAAGTAAAATTGAATGTGTTATCCATCTAGATGGTGAGAAAGCCATTTTGAAAAATCATCTTGACCAAAATCCACCAGCACAATGGGGCTCATCAGACCCTTCCAGAACAAGCAAAGATCCTATAGAAGACATCAACTCTCCAGAACAGTAAGTATACACCATTAGATACTGGTAGAGAAGAAGGCACCCCTGCTCTCATGGGTATGCATGTGCTTGTGTGTGCATGCTTTCTACTGTTTTAGACAAATTCCATCCTGGACACCAGCTGCCTTGCTGATAAAATGCTAATTTAATTGGTTACAAACCCCATCTTTCTCTTTCACACATTTTTATGGGAAGACCTTGACTGTAAACCTTTTCAGCCAAGCGCTGCTACAGAGAGAGTCTAGACCGTCAGCAGCAGGAGATGTGAATGGCACCTCCTGAAGTACCAGTGGGCAGCAACATTGTGCTGTGACGCCTCCCTGCCACCAGCTCACCATCCCCACCAGATTTAGAGGATATCAGGGCCACCAGATCCCAAGGTGCCCCAAAGGCAAACTTCTTTTTTTCTTGTCAGAAACATCCGTAACATGATGTCTAAAGTTTCTGTAGAGAGTTACAGGGACAAGCTGTGCCCAACCAGCAACGTATATTACGGAGAGAAGAGGATGTACATATGTGCACACACATGTTTCGAACTGTTGTCAACAGTCCAAGTCCTTCCACACACCAGCCAGCGGGGTCCATGGTGCACATAGACATTTTGTTCTCTTTCAATCTTAAGCTAGCTGAGAAATAAAAACAGTCTTAGGGCTTTTCAACGTTACCATAGCAGCTGGACCTGAGTTTTTGGCATAGGAAAGCCTGCACCGAGTAGTTTCCCTTAGAAACAATGCTGCGGTTACACGGAGAGGATGGCACAAAGCACTTGCTAGATTCATGGCAGGGAAAGAGTCTTATGGTATCAGCTTTTCTTTCCAGGAACCTATACAATAAATGCACGTAGTCCCCTCTAACAGCTCAGCAGGGCCTGCCGTGCCCGTTTGTCCCTGGATCAGTCATTTCCCCATGGCAGCCTGGTTACACGGGCATCACTTCATCAGGATCTGAGCTAATAGCTGTCAGACTGTGTTTTGTACATGGGCAACTTTAAAAGCTTATTTAAAACCAGAATAAATTAAATAAATTACTAGACTGAGTCACATGTTGCATCAGTGACAGCAAACCTGATTTCAGATAGCAGTTACTGCCTTGTACTACCTGGTGCAAGAAAACACATGGATTTCTAACTCTGTCCCTGCACTCAAAAAAAAACCCAACCCAAACCTGCACAGGAGCTAATCCACACACACATGCACAGGTGTGCACCAAAAAAAAAGCCCCCGGTAGCTGAAATATCTGGTTATTTCACAAAAGCGGGGCTCTCGCTAAGAAAGCTCTCGTGACTTTATGGGGTCAGCAGAGTGGTTTAATGCATAGCTATTAGAGGTCTGTCTTTTTCCAGCATCATTTGTCAGAAGTAATGTAGTGTGCATGCAGCTTCATCCGCACGTGGCCCCCTTACATTAAGAGAGACGCTAAGAAAAACACAGATGCTCAGATAATCCAGTTCTTCTGATACAGATTCAATGGGGGAAGGGGGGGAAAAAAAAAAAACAAACAAAAAAACAAACCCCAACATTTGGTGATGACAGAACCTCCTCTAGGCTAGCAGTAACTGATGAGAAGACTGAGATTTCCTAAAGGTCTTAAAAAGCGGGTCAGTACAAATCTGAACAGCCACTGACATTTATGGAAAGCAATTAATAAAGGCCTGCTATATCAAAACAGTGTCATTCAACCCTTGCACAGCTGTGATTGTGCCAGGACCAAGGGTCAGTGTCTCCCCTGAAGATGCGTTGGCAGTTTGGGTACCAGAGCCACACCACCCAGGCACAGAGGACCTGCCAGAGAGGAGAAGCATAGCTGTCTTCAAGACTAGAGTTTTGTGACTCCCTCTCTTTGACAAGAGATTGCCTCTTTCCAAATTTTGTGCTCTTTAAGAATATCTCTCCTCATGCATGCACTTTTTGTCGACTTGCCTGGCAGCACTTCTGGTCTTCCATGGTTATTAAATATATCATTTTTGTCAAAAAAAAAAAAAAAAAAAAAAAGAGGTAAAGACAAGATGGAGCTTGTGCCTTTTCTTTCTCATTTTGCTGCACACATAGGGCATCTGATAGAGAGGTAGTCACATATCTGTTGAACCTGTTTATTATTCAAGAACAGAAATCTCAAAGACATTAGTATGAAAAATATTTTCTTTTTGCCAACAAACCTATGGAAGGAGGACATTAAGATAATGATTTGCCTGCAGAAATTTTAACTCTTCATCAGCTATAGCAAAAAGACGCATCCCAGCTTCCTGTTACTGACAGCACTCCAGAGAGCTGACATCTTCCAGTATGAAAGTTCTTGTAGAGTTCATAAAACAGTTTGACTTGGGTTTTTTTCATTCTTTTTTACCACCATTGCTACATTTGACTAACTGCAAGTGTGATCCCTCATCCTACAGTTGTGTCTGAAGTGAAGGCATGGCAGTATGTGTGCACTTCGGGCTCAGTAGTGCAGGAAGTTGTTGCACATTTGTTTCTGGGGTGTTGTTTATAGCACCCCAACCAGAATGTGAAAAATGCTTGTTTTGTGTTTGGCTCAGATTTAAAACTCTGCACCTAAGGAAAATGCAGTCTGTATGACTAGAACAGCCTTAAAACATGAGCGTAGGTGATTCATGGTTCCCTTTGCTCCTTGCTCCCTTTCCTGTGGGGCAGGACCTGGTAGGTTATCCACAGTGTCACATAAAATTTGCCATACCCAGTCAGACCACCAGACACGAGGTGCAAAAAGTGGGTGCTGGCTGCTTTTTCTCCTGTTCACGCTGGCTACACAGTGTAAATTAACACTTCCCACAGTAGACAAAGCAGTGCTGGTGCGGAGGCTCAAGCCCTGCTCTTTGGTTTTCCGTGGTGCTTATTAGCATATTCCCTAGCAAAGTTGCATCAGCTTTTGCTTTTCCCAGGTGATGCTCACGCACAGTCTGGTCTTCAGAAGCCCCATTTGGGGGGAAGCTTAGCTGCAGGGGTGGAAGCTGCAGCACGCTGGTTCATCTCAGGTCCAGAGAGCAGCCTGAACCAGTTCAGTATAGATGTAGTAGTTCATTTCCCAGTAGGCCAGGGTGTCTCTCATGCAAAGTCAACTCCTTCTTCTTCCTTGGGTGTGTGACCTGCTGGAGAAGATTGGTGTACCTTATCTGGACACGTTACTTCAGTACCAGCTTTATCAGTGCAGTGTGCTGAGATATTAATCAGGATACTATTTATATTCCAGCCGGATAGTGACCTGCTTATTTATCTAAAGATCGCATCAGTCAGCTTATCTGCATGATGGCCACACGAATACATTCAGTGGGATATCTTCCGTGACCCTTAAAGACATTCTTCTGCGCACCTTCATTCCTGCATGTTGTCCCATCTCACCATTGACCTACATTTGGCGAATTAGTTTCTGGCACTGTTAAAATTTATACTGTTCTCATTTTAACAGCAATAATATGTACCAGTCTTCCAAATCTCTGAGTAAAGGTGATGATAGATTTCTGCAGGACCCCACTAAAATCTGCCATTTTGATAGACTATTATTTCCTATATGTGGTCATTTTTGTAACCTTCAAAGCAGCTAATCGCCGTGTCACCCTTATAATAGAAACTACCTTGACATTTTTTGAGCTAAAGCTCCGCTTTTAGCAGCATTTAAAAGACAATCAAACACCCTGCTGGAGCCAGTTATGTCAATTTTAGTAAACAAAAATTCTCATCAGAAAAGGTTGGTTGTGACTGGATTATTGCATTACAGCCATATGCCTTGGCATGAACACGCCTCCTGTATTCAGTTTCTTCACTGACAGCAGTTCATATTAGTCTATCTATGATCCTACTCAAATCTGTTGTTAAAATAAGGTGGATTTAGAATGGTTAGTTTACTTGCTAGTACAACATCTTGCTTTATTATAGTCTCTTAGTACTTCTCCAGCTTCCTGGCAGTTGCTAAAAATCAACATTAATGGGCTGAAGAATCGACTGAAATGCCCCCTGAATGCTAAGACACAGTTTACATGCTCACGCAGATCTTCAGATGTTTGACCGTAGCAGCAGTTGTTCCAGTCTCCCCAGTTACTGATGGATCTCATCAGTGGTTTTGTGTAGCAGAACCAAATTATTTTTCAAATGCCTCTGCCCCTTTGTAGCATTGTGCATTCCCGTGTGCATTACATTGTGTTCCTATGTGCATCGACACTGGAAGTCAAGCTTTTATTTGATTTTATTTATCCCTAATAAATTGCTTTTCTGTACAGAGCTGAGGGTACATCTAACACGGTACCCTGATAAGTGACTGCTCTATGTGTGGCACCACCTTCCCTTTTCATCTCCTTCAGCGGTTGTAGAAAACCACTAATACTAACCATCCCCTCCCCAACATACTTGACCACGTGCTTTGCCGTATCTATATTGTATGCATAACTTGAAACAAGTTGTATGCCACCATCCTGAAAAGCATTGACAAAATGCAGCAGGGGTGGAGGACTGGGAAAAGCACCAATATCGGAGGGAAAAAAAAAGCCCACACAGTGAGGCGAGGTACAAGATTTACTTTCACTTAAGGAGAAAATAACAGTTTTGTTTGGGTTTTGTTACTTGCTTTGTTTTGTTTTGTTTTGTTTTTGCCTTAAGTGTTTTGTCTAAAGTCTTAATTGTGCTCGAGTATCCGGGCTACAGTCCTCCGCCCCAGTTCCAGGAACCAAGTTTTCACGTGAAAGTAAACTTTAAGTGCAGCTAAAGCAAAATTTGCCACCCACTGCAGCCACTGTTGGCATAGCCAAATAAACATGCTTTGTCCATGGTATGGCTAACACTTAAATGGGTGAAAAAAAAAAATCCCATTCACTTGATTATGCAACTGCATTCCCTTGGAATAGCTTCAAAAAGCTCTTTAATGAGAAGTCTGTACCAGTTGAACAAAGTAAGCATTTCCACTGGTGGGAAAATAAGCATGGGCAATTCTGCGTTTGACCCTGCAAGGAGAGACAGAATGACAATCCGCCGCGTCTGGCTCATAAGGATTCAGCACATGGAAGCAGTGAGCCATCCCACCTCTGCACTCCTTGGGAACAAGGCATGATTTCATTGATAGCACCAGAAAGAGTCGGGCACAGCAGCAAAATAACAATGAATGGATTTTGTTTAATCCCAGGGATGCATTGCCAGCACTACAATGATCAACACTGTGGATTAATACTGCATCAAACTTTTAAAGGGAGTTTGTGGGGGAAAAAAAATAATGAGAAAGATCTTCCCAGCTAGGCAGACTACAACTATTTCCACCACATCTCTGTATACAAACAGGCCTTAGTTTGTAGTGAAGAAACTAAAGAGAAGCAGCATTACATTTCTTTCTGTTTGAATTTGAAAGCTATACTGCTCAGTCCCCGAGCAGTGCAATGGATGCCTTGGTAGCTGTCTCCACTTTCTAACACAAAGCAAAAAAGAAATGAAATGTCATTTCTGAATCAGAAAGGATGCCCAAAGGCAAGCTTTCAAACGTACGCTTCTTACACAGGCCTGTCTATACACAGTCATTATGTCAGATAACAGGGAAATATAAATTTAAAATTCCATTGTACTGATACAATACTTTGTATGGGCATATTTTTTTTTTCTGGAATCAAAAAGCCAGTCTTCAGTTCAGTTCTGTCACTTTGACATCTGTCTTCTCTTTAAAAAGTCCCTCCATGTTTCACGAGTGAATGTCTCCAAATGCAGAAGCAATCCTGGTACGATAACATCTTAATCACTGAAATCATCTCTTGCACTAACTAACCTCAACTGGATTTTGGTTTTGGAGAGGGGTTAGTCGGGCTATGTGTGAGCAGTGTTTAGTATCCCATTTAAAAAACAAAACAAAACAAACAAACAAAAGAACCCCAACAACAAAACAAAGCCCTACCAGTTACCATGATGTCAATCTGCTTGGAAAATTGAATACAGAACTTTGGGTTCCTAAATACTGAATGTTGGTGTGGGTGGTTGGTTAGACTGCTTTTAGAGTGCCAGCTCCTCCATCCCACAGCACTGACTGCGGGAACTTGAGAGCATCCCGCACCTCGAAAGCACAGACCTAAACTGCAAAGAGGAACTACTTGGAAAAAGCCGTCTGTCCGAATTCTCTCCCTCCAGGCACCTGTGTTTGCCTTCGCTGGAGTTGCAAAAATGCCATCCCTAATTCTAACATCCTTGTACTAAGTGGTGCGTGGCTTAAAACTCAGCCTGTGACCTGGCGCACGCCTGTGCAGTTGGCCGGGGCTCTGCGTGCAATAGATCACGGTGCAAGAGGCGGGGGGGTTGCTAAGCCATATTGTCCTCATTGCACACTTAACTTTTTCCCATATCAGCAGTCTCACAATTACTCTGAAAGTGCCTGGGAATTTCAGACGGCTGTGGGATGCTGAGAACGCACCCTTAGATCCTTTTGTCACGTCTAGCCTGTCAGAAAAATTCCCCAAGGGGGAATAACACCGGGGTGGCACAGCTCAGCAGCAGCGAGAGTGATGCTCTTGGCATTAACCCTCTCTGTCGCAGCAGCAGGCACGGGAAATATCCTTGCAGCAACCTGCAGACATATCGAGCATGTGATGTATTGCGTTTTCCTCTTGGCTAACGCTCCTCTCTCTCTCTCTCTCTGTCTCTCTCGCAGCATACAGCGTCGGCTGTCTTTGCAGCTGCCCATTCTTCACCATGCCTACTTGCCATCCATAGGAGGAGTCGACGCTAGCTGTGCCAGTCCGTGCGTAAGCCCCAGCGCCAGTCCTCGGCACAGACACGTGCCGCCCTCCTTCCGAGTGATGGTTTCGGGGCTGTAGGCAAGGGAGATCAGTGCTTCCTGAACTGCTTTTAAGTACTCAATGACTGGACTAAACATCTGACCTAGAACTCTGCTACAAACATGTAACATTGGCTCTTACCGCAGAGGAGCTACTGCTGTGGCCGTCATCACAGGAGTACCCGTGTGACTCGTGTGGGAAGGCAAAGGAGAAGGACGCAAGGAGTTTGATCTGTAGCCTTATTCATGGAGTTTTTATTTCTTCACGTAGAAGTCACTGAAAAACATTTCTTCCCAAATTTCTACTCGCAACAAGAAGTCTGGGAAATACGGATCTTGCAAAAAAGACACTAGGAAAAAAACAAAACCACTCAAATGTCACTGAGCTTTATGTGGCTGCTGAGAACATGCAATTCTATACTGTATCCATGTAAGGAAAATACAATGGTTGAGCTATACCATATTTATTGAAATAGATACACTCATTTTTACAAGAGTTGTGTTAAATCGCTGGAAACATTCTGCACTGGTTAGTCTTGCTTGTTTTCATTTCAGGGACGATGTTCGATAGGAAAGGAGGATTATGAGAAATGATTCCTCGGGTGTCATTGAGACTCTGCAGTGCTGTGAGCAGGGTCACCTCTAACTTGCAGCTGTACGTGAAACCCAAGCAGAGGCTGAAGCTCCAGCTCCGAGCTGTCACCAGCTGGAGAGCTGCTGGTTGGAAGCCGAGCGCTTCACCCTCCTCCAGGGGTGATGGTAGTGACTGCTGACCATCTGCAGCCTCATTTGAGCAAAGTTTCTGCACCTATTTCAGAACAAACACCACACCAACCGTAACGTACTAAACTGTCTGGAAAAGTCCTAGGGCTGCTAACTCAAAAGGCTGAGCTCAGATGGGTAGTAAAGTCTTAATGTCACAGGACGGATTGTTTTTCATAGTTTGTTTGAATTATGTCACGCATAATTACAATAAAATTAATTCAGTGGACTCGGGGGGGGAGGGGTTAGGGCACAGCACTTTGCTGCTGCGGGCAAAGCCTGCAGAGCACATAGATGTGAATATACACTATGTTTGCTTTGTACCTGCGTGTGTGACAGTTGTAGTGGATAATAGAGAGGACAAATCAAATTTACCAATAGCATATTTTATCTGAATCCTAAAAGGACTGTGAAAAGAAACAGCGTTTTTTTTATACTTTAGCTCCATCCCCCGAACCGAAGTAATTAGGAGGAACGATAGTGGCAATACCGTCTGGATCAGCTCTGGAGCCAAACCCTCAGGCACAGGTGAGACACACATGCAGCTTCTTTTTCCAAGGGACTGGAAAGGTGCCATCTCACTGCCAGGGCCGTTTGCTAAGAGTAGGGGCAAAAAAACCCACACCAAGCACCCACTGGGCTCTCAGTTTCGTTTGACCAACGCCTGTGCACCTCAGACCGAACCTTTGGAATGACGTTTCTACAAAGGTTTGTAAATCAGCAATGACTGCAGCACAGCTGAAGAGGTTCATTAGCTGAGGGACTTAACCGCAGCTTTGACAAGCTAGCATAAATCTCCATTAAAAACAGAACACACCTCATAGTGGCCAAAACCAACATGAATATGTATCTGAATCTTACAATCAGGAGCATCACAAAATATTTCACTTGGCACATACAGTAAGAGAGGTTATGGAAATATCTGTAGCTTTTAGAACAAAACCATGTAAGTATAAACACAGATAAAATAGAACTCATTACTCTGTTTAAGCACTAAACACTGACGTTGTCACTCAATGTGTGTTGACAGTATTCTCTTGCTTTATTAATATCATCAGGGCCTGGTTTATTTTAAAAGGAATGTTAATTTTTAAAAAGAGAAAATTACAATATTGTATATAATGTATACACAAAGATCTCTGTAGAAATATTATTCCAACTTAGCAGGAAAAAAAAAATTCAGAAGTATCGGACCATTGGAGGTGAGTGTGTGTGTGTGTCTGTAACTTCGTGAATACTGACTGTGTGACGTTTATTAGGTTTAAACCATGCAGTACATTCTTTGTCTCAATGATACTGTAGTTTCTCCCATAACATTTTTTTTTACTTTACTGCAGATAACAAGACCAACCGAGTGAATATAGATATTTAATGTTTCTGTTCTTTTATACTGCAGCAAAAATGTACTGTAAATTTATGAAGAGGCTGTGCCCCAATGGCATTTTCCAATGATGTTAGTGCACAAATGCTTTAAACTAGACTGGAACTGCCAGAATAAAATGTAAATGAAGAATTTCTTGTATAACCTTATACTGCATGAGATCAATTTTTAATAAATTGTTGCAAATCTGTTTTTATGAATAAAATATATAAAACCTAGCTTTTTGGACTCAGTGCCCTCTTCCCCCACAGCAAAACCTTTTTTAATATGTGTGCATGTGTGTGTATATATATATAAACATACGTATCTATAAAAGCCTCTCTGGAGAAGGAAGAATGCTATTACAACACCGCATTGTAATAAAAAGTCAAAACACACATCCTAGTAGTTGAAGGGTTCACTTCTAGAGAAAATAGATACGCGAGCTTCTGCCTTGAAATACAATTACTGCAGTAGTCATGAGTGAAGTCTGAGCCCTTTTTCAAATGGGAAAATAATCAAACATATGCTGAACATTTACATCCAAACCACGCTTCATACATGCACTGTTCTCTCTTGCACCACAGTGAGTGTGAATTCAGGAGAAAAAGATTTTACTATTTCACATAAGTTATTGTAGTTAAGCCAATCTTCTAGTTCTGTAGTAAAATCTCTGCTTTCTGAGAATAATCACCATTTGTTTCGTGAAGACAAACACTAAACCCCTCCACCCAGTTTCACGCATGTGGTAGGTTTTGTGTCCTAAACCAGGTCCTTCTGCATGGCAGAAGAGGACGAGGGTGGGAACGTAGTGCAACGAGCCAGCTAGAGGAAAGAGCATTTTTAGTTGTTTGCTTTTCCACAGGAGCATCCTCAAGCCAGCACAAAATAACGTAAAGCCCAAGATAAGAGAGTTCAGAGCCACCACAAATGTGTTTTCTGTAGATTTCTGATGCAGCTTAGGAGTCCCACCAAACTCATGCAAAAGAGAAAATACCAGTGAGGAGTGAACAGCGTGGATCGTGGATCTCCATGCAGAATACCAGATGGCAGGAGAAACTCAAACAGATACATCTAAGCTCATTCAAGAAATAAAAAGAAGTCTAGAACGACTTTATTGTGAAACCTATATTCAACCAGAAATTGTGGGAGGATGTGCACAACTTAGAGTTGCTCATGAATAATAGGAAACCAGAACAAAACAAAACATTGCTTTAAAAGCTCAAGAAAAAAATAAGAGGAAGATATCAGGGGAGCAAGTTTACTCGAACTGTTGAGTTTTCACAGTCAGAGCAAATATGTTTCCTATAAAATCATAAAATTGCTATTGAATTAAAGTAAGATTATTAATGTTGCAGCACTTCTTTCAAATAATTAATAACATCGAGGATGGTAAGGGAAGAACAAGAGAGGCACTTTTTCAGCTTTCTCTTCCTTTTAAAAGATATAACACCTTTTCTCAAAGGTTTATGATCCAATCTTTTCTGGTCTTTTCAGAACTTGTTTGTTCATTACAAATCCCAGTAGAGTGTGCCTGTTCTCCCCAAGACTGGATTAGTGTTTCCGTCCCTTTCTGCTCAGGCTTGCTTAGCTACTGGAAGCCAGTCCGGCAAGACCTGTCCCAGCATTCCACAGCACCCTGTGGGTATCAGCAGGGCTTTACTGTGCTCTCATTCCACAGCCCAGAGGATGGGCCAGTCCACCCGTTCAGCGAAACTCACTCTCCCTGTCGCTGACTTGTTTAATAGGGATTTTCTTCTTACTGCCTGAGAAGATTGACAGGTTTATTACAGTGGCTTAAACATCATGATTTTTATCTCAGTTCAGTTTTCATATATACTGACTGCCTTTTCCATCTCTTGAGATGGTGAATAGTACTTATGGCCATTACTTTAATATGCATGAATATTATTCAGGAGTGCACTTTCAAGAGCACTCGGCCTCTTGAGCAGATCAGGATTCTGCCAGTCCACTTCTGAGCTTATCACTACTCACTAAACAACATTGCAAAGGAGCATTAAGGGGTCTCGGGCTGCATTAGAGGAGGTGGCCGGAGACAGTGTTGGGCTGCTGGCAAGGGTGACCCTGGGTGGCAGTAGCATCACGTCAGTGTTGTCACAGACCTCTCTTACCTGCAGACATTTTTAGCCACTGGCTTTGCAAACTGCAACTGGTTTAAACCCCTTCCCCTGGTGATGGGGCGCTGAAGTGGGCCAAATGAAGGGAAAGAGTGAAGGGCAGGCAGGAGGAGAAAGGAGGGAGAGGCATCTCCAGTCACTAAGCACATCCTTCACCACCCTCGAAAAAGTGGCTGCCACTAGTGCCATCAGAGCCAAGCATCGCACATGCATTTAAACACATAACTGAACTTTAGAGTCTAAATTCAGTAGAGGTCAAATAGATCTGAGGACAAGAGCAGAAGGTGAGTGCAAGCTGTAGGTGCCAGGCAGCAAGCAGCCTGTGGGCTGGCTCCCTAGCAGAAGCATAGCAGAAAGGAGCTCAGATGACCTTGAGCTTCACGAGAAAGGACAGACATCTTCATGAGACAGCAAACACAGACTTCGACTAGAACTGAGGATTTTTATCTCCTGACAAAAGGTTATGCAGCAAGAGCCCTGTACCCACACGCACTGGGTGCAATTTAAGCTGAGAAAAGTATTGGCTAAATTTATGACCTACAGCCGTAATTGCTTCAGAGACCATACCACCCACTTACCTACTACTGCAGGCAGCAGCGTGGGATGCCACTGGTGGCAAACCACCCCACAGAGGGGAAGCAGTCCGTTCTGGCAAGTCAGTTTTGACTGGAAAATAGTGTGTGTGTGTCGCAGAGTGAGCTGGTGGGACACCGAGCAAGTGCAAGCGGCCCAGAATTAATAGCGTGGAAAACACCATGAGGGCCAAGGCAGAGACATCCATGCTACCTCCTGTTTGGGGAATTTGTCAAGCATCTAAAAGCAAAACCCATTCTAAGGATAAATAGACACAAGCCACCCCCGGCTCAGTAATTAATTCTCCTCAGCCCTGGCCCACTCTGCCACGCAGTGCAAAACCCTGAGCCTGCGCAGCTGAACGTTCCATTTGTCCAGGCCTAAGGAGAAAGGAGCATGAAGTAGAAATGAAAGACCGTGGAAAAGAGCAGGCGGGAAGTGCACACATGGCTTTGTACTCACAAAGTAAGTTCTCTGCTGCACTGTTGTCCCAGGTGGCTCCCACTCTGCCCTGCTGAAGGGTACTTCAGTATTTCCAAACACCAGGGACCCCTCCCAGCAGACAGAGGGATGGAGACATCAGTTCTGCAGGAGGAAGGAACCTCACAGCCTCACCCAATAAGCTTGCTGACATGATAATTAGTTCATATTATTAAGTAATCTATCAACTGGTGATACAAACCAGCACTTCTTATATGAAGAAAGCATTCCTCCAGCATATGAACATCTGTCTTTGGGAAACCTTGTGTTCCTCTTACTTTGGACATGACTGTACAACACAGCAGCAGCACAGCTCTTGCTACCCCAGAGAACAAAACTGTTCCTCCAACCTGAGAAACCCTTCACTTTATCCTCTACTAGACCTGTGCCTGAAGCAGAGAGCCACAGACAAAACAGTAGAGATTAAAGTCACCTCTTGAGCATTTCAGGAGATAAAGCCAAGGGAGACAGCAGTGCTAGGACCACCTGCCCAAGGGTGGTCTGAGGGGCACCTGTAAGATATAGGTGTCACTAAAAAACCTGCTTCAGAAAAGAAAATTGCTGAGCATAGATCAGCTTCTCCTCAAGAAGGGTAAAAGGAAGCAAAGTCTTAGTAGCTCATCTTAAAGACAGTCACGTTCCCAAAGACATTGACTCTCCCTGTGATGAACGGCAGGTGGAGGCAGGGCACATGGGAAAGGAAAATAATGGGGGGGCAAGGACAGTAGCTTCAAACTAGAGCTGTGTAGGGAGGGTGACAAGACAAAGGTTAAGGTCTTTAAGTTAACAATTCCATAAGCCCCACAACTCATCCCGACTCTCAACACTGGAAAGAAATCCTCTTCAGTTTGCCTTGGCTCATACTCAGGTCACTGGAAGACACTATTTGAGCAAAGTAACAGACCTAATGGGAGAAAAGGGGAAAAAAAAATCAAAAGAACCAACACGCACATACGAGAAGACGGCTTGAGAGTCATAAGGATGCAAATGAACAAGAGAATCAGATGCAATTGCTTCTGAGGAAGACACATCAATGTCAGCATCAGATATAAGCATCCCTAGCAAAAGATAGTCACTGTCATCCCACAAAGCTAGCTGTACAAACAAAGCTGTTAAAATTGTCAGAACTGAAGCCAACACCATCACTAACTGCCTCGGTGTTGCTAGTAACTAAAATGGGAGCAACTTTCCTCCAAATTTTGACCTCAGCTTCTAGTAGGCTCAAAGTTTGAAATTCAGTTCCATACTTCAGTAGCCCAGGCTGTTTCCAGGCTTTCGTTATTACTGGAGGGCTGCAGAAGTATGAAGTTTGCAAATTAGCAAACCTTATGAAAATTTTACAGAAACTGATTCTTACACACACACAGAAACAAGTTTTTTAACTGGATTGCCTTAGTCAGGGTGTGGGGAGGGGGCATATTTCACTATTCTCCCTACACATTTTACTGTTTTCAGAAGCCTCCACAGAATTTCCCTTTGAGACTATAGACTCTCTAAATTCAAGCTGAAAGTACTGCTGAAAATCTGTCATACTGCTGTTGCAATAAGGAATATTTCTCTAATAAGGACCCCCATTCTTTCAGGACCTTTCAGTCTTTTCCCTCTCCCTCCTCCCCAAGCTAATATTCTATATTTACTGGGGTTTTTTTAGTTTTAAAACCCAAGAATTTATTTACTTAAGAATTAACTGATATTTGAACTTAAATAAGCAATTTATAATGAGAGTGAAGCTCGGCAAAGTGGAAAAAACACGAGTTGTTCCAGCATAGTCCATGTAAACAAATAAGAACAGTACCTGCAGCAGTTCAAAACTTGCAAAGGTATTTCACTGCTACAAAAGAAAATCATTACAAAACAAAACCAAGTAAATGTATCCCAGGTTTAATTGACCATTGAGCGAGAGAAAAAAGTCAGCTCTCAGTTATCCTTGAGGGGTTGATTCAGGTTGCCACAGCCTGGGATCAAACCTGACTTCTCCACCTACTGGGGCCTGCCTGCTCACTGCTCGTTAAAGCTGCCCTCGTCTCCGCAAAAACTGGCCTGCAAGTTTTTTGAAGGTGAGTGAATTAACTGTGAAATTCAGACTAGCGCACGTGAATTCTCCACAGACCTTCTCCCGCTTTGTGTCAGCCTGCCACTCCTCCCATCCTATTACGCTCTTTACGAGCCATTTGATATAAAACTACTCCTATTGGGGACAAGCAAAATTGTAACAAGGGTGGAAAGACATAAAAAGACATTCATTTAATTGGGCTGTGGCACAGCACTTCAGTATTAGGAGCGGCAAACTGATGAATCCAAAGGCATCTCCCCCCATGGAGCATTAGGTTATTTGTTCTGTCACAGGATGGGAGCAGTTGCAACAGATTTCCATCAATTCCTCTCAAATTTTCTTTGTGTTTTACTCTAACCTGATCCCAGGGCAGCAAGATTGACTACCCTCCTCTCTGCTTCCAGGCTTTAACAGACCCTCCTGGCTGAGTCATTTTAACTATACCAAGAAGGTGAAACCCGTCCTTCACCCTCCTGCACCTGCTCAATTCTGCTGCTGAGTCCTCTGTGCTTGCAAGCAGGTAGAGCAGCCGGGATGTTTGGCAGCCGGGCAGACCCTCTCCAAACAACATTTTCCTGCAATGCAACATGCAGAAAGGCTGCACTGTTGCACACCTCTCATTTTCTTTTCTTTTCTTTTTTTTTTTTTTCTTTTTGGCTTCTTTACCAGCTTAACTCCACATTGTTCACAACTTCCATTGTTCTTTGTGTAGTTGTTACCAATGCTGGAACATCTGATATGTTCAAATCCTTCTGAAAAGGCTGTCAGTCCTTACTTGCGAAATCATTAGGAGCAAACACTCTCTTCAGGAGTCCCAAATGTGACAAAAATAGTTTCAAGAATTAAAAAGCGCCTATTTTAACACAGTCTCCTTTTAAATAAGCTCTCTATTTTTTCCCAGTGCACGTCAGCAATCATCAACCACTCATTGTCTTCTACAAAGGAAAAGTGCGCACCCAGCTCTATTTCAGACCTCGCAGGCATGCCTGCATTATTTTTTCATATCCCTTATTTTCTGCCTTTCTTTTTTTTTTTATGGTCATGTTGCTGATTTATTGTTTGTTTGTTTTCAAGCAAGTCAGAAACAAAATGAACTTTCCCATATGGAGAACACCAACCACAGAGCACTCACGTCTGTGCAGTACAAATGCTCGAGTCTAAACTGCTTCTCCTCATCCGGCATGCACGGTGCGTATCCCGGGCTGTGCGGGTAGGAGCTTAGAGCTTCAGTCAGATAAAAGATAATAAAGTGAACTCGGGCCTCATTAACTTACCCTGTTGCTGTGAATATTAACATAGATTAAAATCCAAGCTCCGAAAAGAAAACGCAGTCCCAGCCCTCATCGCAGGCAAACTGCAAGCAATAATAAATTCCTTGAATTAATTTAGTTCATCATACTCTAAAGCTACAGTAAGACACTACATAAAGGCCTTCTCCACGTGGTTTTGAAAATTTTGTAGCCAATTGCAATTTCAAGAATTAAATCTCTGGTTATGCACTTTGCTTATGGCTTTGATGAATAACCTGCTGCTCTGGCTGCATATACAGAAAAAGTCTAGGAAGGCACTTTTCTTTCTTTCAGGACCTAGTTCAGCTTGGTATGCATAAAAACATTTATGAACATATCAGAATTTAGACAACCTTGCTCAAATTAATTTAATGGGGTATATTCAAAATGATGAAAAGATATTCCTCATGAATTTCTCTCTCTTTTGGATAAAGTTTTCCTTTTACTGATGTTCAGTTCTTTTACTCTGTTCTAAATAGATGTTATATTGCCTTCATTATGACTACATTACATTACTAGCACTACACTACTGATGCAAATAAGGACTCTTCATCTTATTTTTCTCCTTTTCTGCTCCTGCAGGGGAACATTGTTCACAGTATACTGCTGCACTTATATAAGAAAAGCCAAGGTGGAGTGAAGAAAGGAGCTGGGCTTTTTTTACTTATACTACAAACTTCACATTTATTGTGGAAGTTCAAAAATGTGTTTAACACCATAACAAAGGGAGAGAGTTTTATGGAGATCATTAGTTCCCCCAAAAGTCCATTCCAGTCTGGAACTGGCCCTTTGGATGGCATCATCCTCTCTCTGGGGAAGGAGGTTCATTACATGAAGCAGTCATCAGCAATCCTCATCTCAAAGCTTTAGGCCATCTTTTAACTTTGTTAATCCCAGTCACTAGCTTATTATTTAAAAAGTACTTTCCTCAGACTCCACTGCCTCACTTCACTCCCATCACAAGATTCCTCTTCTATACCTCATGAGACTGCTCTCTTCTTTCCTGACATATCTCGCACAGTGAGATGTTGAAGTTGGTTTTACCCTCTGACTCCCCATGCTGAATGGACAGACACCCTTGGCCAGGGGGATTTTATTCATTATGGAACTTCCCCCACTCTTTGGGATACCTCTGTATATTTCTCCACTTACATGCGATGTTGTAAGCTGCACTGTGTAAACTGTGGTGGTCTAAGATAGGTGTCTATCCCTGTATCTGTGACAGAGAAATTTCCTATTGGCAGCTTGTATGTCCCAGTAAGAGAGCATTATCCCATAGAAGCGTGTAGTAGTCTATCACATGCTTTTCAGGGACTTATTTACTTAATCGGCAAAGATTTATTTGGATGTTTGTGGTACATCAAGCAACACACTGCTTTGTGCACTGTAGTTTTGTTTATATTTAATGCACAGATCACTGGCTTCGTGTACAATGGATGCTTCTTTGCTGATGACAGTCTTCTGTCACGTATACCTTCTTCCTGGCACTGTTCTTGATCTGTGGGCAATCTCTGTGGGCAGAGCTGCACTTCATCAAAGACAGACCTTTCTGCATAAAAACATCCCATAATCTGCTAACTCGCTTTTGCACCTGTCAGGCAGTCATTTGGCTACCCATAAATTACCTTATTCCTTCTTGCCCTACCTAGCATCCTCCTCGTTTTTCTTCAGTCCCGTTTGTGAGAGTTTCTGGCTTCAAACCCCAAGAAGTCTCCTTTGCATTTCTCAGACTATTCACTTTCACCTCTTTGGGCGTCTTTGGTGGCCAAAACTCCTCCTCACAACTGCCAAGGGCACCTGGCAACCTAATAGTCTGCTAGACTACTGACCAGCCCTTCTTTTGAAGGTGAAATGGCATGAATCCCAAAAACAAAATCTCTGTCAAAGATGTAAATCCATAGATTGGTGTTGCTATTGCTGCTGGCAGACAACCTCATCTGCATTTACTGAGTGATGACTCTGCTATCAGGACTTACTGGGTTGTGTTTTGGGCAGCTCTGAGCTCAGTTGGGCTATGGCTTCAGAATCACTAAAGGGGTGGGAACAGCTGCTTAACTTGTTCTTTTCTTTAGCCTGAAGCTGACTGCAATGGTAAGGTTTAACCCTATACAGTAAAGGTCTAAGAGAACACAGTGATGGTTGTGTAAGTAGCTAGCTCACCAACAAGAATGACTGGCCAGACAGACTGTTTAGAAAAATACAAAGATAATAGCCCTAAGCCAACCCAGGACTGGAGGAAGGGAGCCTACTCCCCCCAATGAACTCCTCCTGGGGAAGAATTTGGGTGACCAACATCTCACTGTGAAACCTTTCTTCTAAAGGAAATCTGGCACTTTTGACCTTAGGGGCGAGAAGAGCACTGGAAAGATGAGCACAAAAGCTCACAAAGATTTGATGGGGTCTAATGCAACAAAGAAAAAGTGAAATTTCTTTCATCTCAAGTCATTCAATCACCTGAAAAAATGTATCTGCTGCTCTTCTCCCATTACTAACATTACCACCAGAGAGCGAGAGAGCATGGACTTCACCAGCTCATGTGAGATGCAAGGTGTTTTCTGTGCAAACAAGTCTATATCCTCAGAGTCACATAAACTGAATGATTCAGTGCTCCCTGAAATCGTCATAAAAAAGGCTGATAACAATGAGAAGTACTTCCCTGCTTCTGCCTCAGCACTCACCATTATTTCTACTATTTATGCCACTGTAAATTCATCTTAGGTTTACTCTACTGAAACGAGTTCATCTCGTCTATAAGGGAGAGCAGATTGTTGCCTTATTATGATCATTTTTTAATCAACACTCTAAACACAGGCAAGTAGCCAGAAACCAAAATAAAATTTAAAAAAAAAAAAAAAGAAAGAAAGACTAGAACTAGGGAATACATGAAGAAGGAAGAAGAATGCTTTCCCCCTTCTTTCTCCTTGGGAGAAAACATTTTTCTACTCAGTTTTTAGATCAACCTGAGCAACATCTCAAAAACAGTAAAACGAAACAAAAAAAAACCCAACTACAAAAAAAGAGGGTAGAAGTGAGTTTTCTACCACTTGCTTGCCCTCCCTCCCCCAGTGGTTATGCTGGTCAAACCAGTCACCAGGAAGAAAATATTATTTGCAGAGGGAGGAGAAGATTCGGTATTGAACCATCAGTATTTCATATGGTTTTCCAGATGGAAAACCATAAAGCAGGGTGAGGGTTTACTGCAAAACAAAACAGAGTCTGGAGAAGGGGGAAAACATATGTATGGATGCATATATTAGCAACAGTTTAAGAAAATAATTTAGTCTTCCAGAAAATGATAAGGAAATATTGAATAAGTTTCCACATTTTTTCCGACCAAAGCTTTACATCAGAAACTGCTGTCTGGATGTATTGACAAGTTATGTACGTACAAGCACATTGATTTTATACTGCAGAATTAAAGCTCCCTGCTGCCAAATTCAGAACATTGAAGTCCTATATGCAGAGTTAATATAACTCATATTCATGAGCTGATAAGAAATATTACATAAATATCATTTTATCATGTAAGGAATTTTTGACAGGATGTTCTGGGCTCATACATTTTTTATAAATTGTTGCTATTTTGGTAAAGCAGAAAGAAACGTGGGGTGAACAACGCCAGCAAGTAGTTACGATTTCCTGTATTGTTACTACGCGGCATGTCAAGATTTATAGCCAACTTCGTCAATGGCTTTCATTGTCCTGCCTTTATACATTTTCCTTACTCGTTGTTGTTGGTTTTTTAATCATTAACTTCAAATTGACATCCTTGGGCCAATTCATTTTTAATTTAGGAGTGTGAAACAAAAATAGCTTCATGAGTCAAGAATTAAACGAATGAGAAATGAGCATAAGGCAAAACCCAAGCCCTTTTAGCTGTTCTTTGAATGTACTACGATTTATAACGGTGAGGTTATGTGGTAAAGTTTAGAGTACAAAGCTTACTAAATAATGAATACAGTGCTTCCATGCAATTTTGCTGGCAATAACCCTGAGCAATTTTAATTAGCTTCACCTCCCCTTAACTGCAAGGACAGCTGTGGATGTGCAGTCTTCCTACAAAAGTAGCATTCTGCAAGTTCTCTTATCCAGGTTTTTTTTTGCTACCAAAACTCAACTTTGCAACTGATTTACCAGAAGTGAGCCTGGATTTGTGTCATTTCTGTTAGATTACGCAATTAAAGAATCATCCCCACAACGACAGGCAGGGAAACCCCAATAGCCCAGTAAGGGAAACAGAGCACCCTGACACTGCTGCTGCCCAGGCATCACAGGAGAGCAGTCAGATCAGCAAAGGTCTATCTCCACCAACACAAAGGAGCACAGAGGAGCCAAACCCCAATACCCTAATCAAAATAGCCAAACCCCAATATCCTAATCAGATAGAGAGGACCACCCTGACCTGGCTGCTTCCAGGTCCATCTCAGCCTGCCGTCCTGGTAGGAAACCCATTGAGTTTTGGTGGGAGACGCTCTTTGGATCACCTTACAAACTGAGGGGGGTTACTGCCTTAAGGTGTGTGAGATTCACTGTGGGACATGAGGGAAGAGCATCTGAGGATTGTGCAAGACGCTACAGGAAAGGAGGGACCAGAGGCAGGGACAGTGAGCGATCAAGGTGGTTGCGAAGGAATAAGCATGGAAAAAGAGGACATGAAAGGGGACAAAAATGACAGATTATGTGCAAACAGGTTATTGGTCAGTACACTGCTCTGGCCATGCCCTGTGCCTGATCACCACAGCCTATCCTGTCTTCTTATTAAACTCCATTTGTAACTATTTTTCTGGCTGAGGGCTCTTTATTCAGTGCACATGTGTGTGTAAGGAGGCCTAAGTGCCAGCAGCTGGAGTGGGGACCATGACTCTGTGACAAGGCCCACGTGACACTGGTGAAACTGGCATGCCTGCACAGGGGTGTATATTGCTGTGCCATCACGAGCAAACGTGGAGCTAGACCAGCTGGTGAGCAGGGTAAGAGGCTTGGGAGGTAGGTATTGCAGCAGCCAGAAGCCTGGGCCAGATAGCAGAGAGACCAGAAGGTCTGAGAGTGGGCTGCTGGAGGGAACAGGAAGCCAAAACCAGCTACGGGAGAGACCATGGGGCCTGGGGGTCAGCTGAGAGACCCCTTTGCACATGTAGGTCTATGCCTGAGGCACCTGGAGACCAGAGGACCCAAGGGTGAGCTACTGGGTAGGCTGAGGGTCTTGGGCCAGTGGCTGGAGAGACCCATGGTGTGCCTCTGTGTGCCAGAGCACCAGGAACTGGAATGGGACTGTGGGTCTCAGGGGCTCATATGTCCGGGTGCCAGCAGCTGGGGAGACCTGGGTGCCCAGGGAGAGCTGCTGGACAGACATGGAGGCATCCATGTTGTCTGTATGTGTATATAACTTTTCCACTAAAACACTTTCATTCTGATCAGCCAGAAAGGGAAACAGGATGAGGCTGCTGGTGCTGCCTGTGTTTTTGCGACCACTGTGTTTTCTGTCAGTGTTGACCTGCGCAGCCGGCCGGGCGCACACGTGTCCTGTGTGCCTGCAGGGTGTACCTGCTCGGCCTTGCCACCAGCTGCAGCAGGGGACATGGAGCTGCAGCAGCCTCACCTCTCTCTGGCCACCAGATCTGGCAGCTCCTAACAATTTCCTCCCCAGCTTGCAGCTGGAGGGTGCAAACAGCCTCCCACATCTTTTCCTCACGGAAGGGTTTAACAGGACATCTTGCTACTACCGCAAGGTCCGAGTCCCCAGGCAGCAGCAAGTGTTAGTCCAGCAGGTAGGTCACGCTGTCTCTTGTCTGCCCTTGTGGAAGCAGTGAGACTTATGTCTGTTGTTACTATCTGCTTTCTGAAGCTTGGTGTTCACCTAGATCTTTGGCCCCGGCTGCAGTCCCCAAAAAGCACGACTTAAGCAATCAGCCATGGTTTGGTACTCTTTGTCCTTAACCACTTAGCTGGTGCCACATGGAGAACTCACATAATTTATGTTCTTCTCCTCTGCTGCACTAGACGGCTTCCAGCTTGATTTGTTTTCCATCTGCTGCTTCTAGCAAATCACTTCAATGAACTCAAGAGATTGCTGTAACACCTCGAGAGCAACGTGCCACCAGGAGCTGCTCACCTCTTTGCTGCCTCTGCCTGCTGTGCTGATGGCTCAAGAGCAGACCTCCTAGCTCAGTTGTGAGGCACGGATCCCTTCTTGCTTCCCAACATCAGGAAAATCTGGGGAGACAGCAGGAAGCAGAGGTAACTTTCCTCAGGACCAGAGACCAGGTGATCAGATGATGACTACAGCTAGATCTGCCCAAAGAGTTTTAAACCTGTCCTTCCTTGAAGGTCAAGACCTTTCCAGCCCCAACACCAGATACAACAAGTTTCTCTAGTGAGTGTGGATAACCCAGCAAACAAACATATCTCAAAATGCAAGATGGATGGTCTGTTCCCTGCCTGTCCCAATTTTCAGTTATTTTAAAGGAGGAAAAAACGAATAAGGGTTATTTTGTTATTTTTTAATAAAATCTAATGTGATGTCTACATTATTACCAGAGGCATGTTATAAGGAACATAAATCTGACCTCATAGTTCTCATTATCTTCTGTTGTCTGGTAGCAATTTTTGGGTTTTTTTTTCCAGTCACTAAGGGAATGAGAAAATTGGACCTATTCTGTTTCAGTATACCAATTTGCTACAAAAAGTTGATATTCTTAGACAGCAGATGCTTGGAGTCTTGCCAAATGGGAGAAGAAAATTGACATAGGTTTTCTGTTGTTATTACAAGAGTACTGTATATTTATAGGTCTATAACATATCCTCACCTCTGTAACAGTCTGTCAGACAGCTGGAAGGTTGCTAAATTACACGAAAATACCAGTTTTAGGTTCTGTCACTACAAATACTTAAAGCGGCCAAATCCAGAGAACAGAGCAGAAGTCTAACCAAAAGGATGAGCCAGATGGGAGGGTTCTACATGATGGCAGACCCCACCAAACAGTCTGACTGCACAGTGAAAGCTGAATGAATTACTGAAGTAGTTTTTCCTTAGACATCCATTCATGTTTGCTGTGGTGTATGTGAGCCCAGATGTTTTCTCCTGTTGTATTTTTAAAGAACTCTTACCGCGATGGGTATAACAGCATATAAGTTTCACTCCTTCAACAGCTGCTGGTGAAGAGTGCAATGGTTCCACCTATTTTGTTGGGGATGAGAAACAGCCAGTGAAACTCATGAAATAGAAACACCAAGCGGGAGAGGGACTTGGAGGTCAATTAGTGCCTTGTACCCTTTGTTTTCCAAAAACATCTCCCCCGCAACCTAACCCACCTTCAAATCAAGAAGTGTTAGCCAGCAGGAGATGCTCAGGTGGTGTCTTCACAGACAACGCTTTCTTTGCATAATTACAACGCTGCTGGAGCACACGTGTATGAGGCTGCTTTGGCAGCACTAGGCATCCCCAAAGCGAGAGGCTGCTGCGTTAGCAGGACAGGCAACCAGGCCTTAGGGTTGCTAACGCTGTTTTATTTGATTACGTCTGCACTGTTATTTCACTGGTGACTGTATGGCACGTTGCTTGAGCCTTTAGAAAGACAGCTTTCTGGAGGCAGCAGGCTAGCTTTTGCAAGCTTTCAGGGGTCATCTTTATTTTGGGTGCTTTTGAAACCTGTGGTAAAAAGTGGACTATTCCCCAGTAAAACCGTAGACAGAAATAGCAACAAAGAACAGAGCACGTACCCAGAGAAAGTGACTTGCTCAGTACAAGACAAAAGCTAACAGCTATGGGAAAACCAATTGAAGGGGATGACAGCCCAAAACGTTTTTAAGGGATTTCAGTTTTCAAAACCACTTGACCCTTCGAGTAGTCTGTAATCAGACATGCAAAACAGAGGTATCTAAAAATCGCTAATCATTTCTGAAAACTTAAGGCAGGAGGTCTCCCTCTCAAGAAAACGAGGACATGCTGTCTCTAGATAGCTTTCTAATTAGGAAAAGTAGTTCTCTTTATACAAGTTGTTGGCAGTCCTACCTAGCTCTTATCAACTCTGTTTAGGCTTCCTAACAAGACACGACACGGTGTCTTTAACTACAGAGTTAAAGAAAGTTTCTAGCTAAATGGCTTACTGACAAAGTTGTCTGCTTTTAAACTACACATAAAATAGGTATTAAAAAAGTTATCCAAACCTCTGGGCTCAAAGGTTAAAGTATATTAAAAGAAGAAAATAACCACACATATGCTAACATCAACCATCACCAACCATTCATGAAGCCCCCTAAGTCTCACCCATCAGCCTCGCCTGATCTATCCCACTCCTCTCCCAGGAAATTTTGCAGCAAAACCTTCAGATGCACAAGTACACAAGTACAGTACAGGAGGGTGAGCATAAAAGCTGTTTCCAAGGTCAAGGTCTCTTCTGTTGAAAATACTGTGCATCTCAGCTTCCTTCAGCTAAGCTGTGAGATGTCAGCTCCAATGCTTCAGGCAATTGTAATTGTCACCAAATGACTCAAGAGAAAGTTGGCCTTTAAGATATTTGAGAACGTTAACCGCTTCCTGGAGTACTTCAATTTGCAACAGCAAGAAATGAACTCAAGGTCAATATGTAATGCAGAACATGGGGTTAATCACAATTTAACTGTTGGACTTGTTCACACAAGGAAAAACAGCACATTTGGAAAAACAAGGTAACTAATGACTTTTAGAAAGACTAACACTCTTGTGTTGGGTACTGATTGGCAGAAATTCTGAGAAGTCTTCACTAAAAGCTTACATATAGAAGTCTGGAAGCAAAATTGTGCTTTCCGGGGGCTCAAGAACATGCTGAATGCAGAAGCAGTGTTATATAAATGAGCTTTAAACAATCAGAAAGGGAGAACAGGGGAGACAACACATCAGTATGGAAAACACGAATCAATACTAAAACCCAGAGCATTCACATCTTAGAGGGCAGCAAAGAGCCTTGACTATGTCCTCTTTCGGCCCTGTTCCTGGTTGTTTCACATTCTGACTTTAACAGCCAAGTACGAAGAAATCCACACAAGTGATAAATCAACCTGTTGCATGGGGGAAATATTGCTGGGAAATACCTAGCCAGGTAAGGAAGCCTTATCAGAGTTGGTGCTCCAGGCTGCTAATGTTGATGATCTGACTCACCTGTCCATTGCTAGCTAGGCTTAGTTTGGCCACATCTGCTGCTATCATTATGAAGTAGCATGTGCTACAAATCTTGCACTCCAATTACTTTTGCTGCTCTGTCTTGCCGGCCACCACTGACAGCAGTCCCAGATGGTTCCTTAGATGGGTTGTACTATGCTCCTTTTGAAAGCCACAGAGACTCTGAGTGCAAATTCTTTCTTCCTTTCAAAAAAAAGGAAAGATCCCTTTGAGAGAATTCTTTCCCTGCAGCTTCTTCTCCCAGGCAAGCAGGTTGCTGTCACTGACTAAACCAGCACTGGACCATTGCCCACCTGTAGGCATACTGGGTACAACCTAGCCTAAGAAGAAGTAACTTGGGCAGGAGCCACAGACCTCTGCAGTCTCTGGCCCAAAGAGCACTAAGCCTCCTATGCAAAGACCCCAGGACAGAGAAGAGAGGTGATGTCCAGAAAGCTTTAGGACTCTGCAAGGAGTGAAAAAGGATGGATTACTGCTCACGTGTTTATCTTTACCCCCACACCCACATAGCCCTCCCAGCTGTGGGAGGACAAACCACCCAGTTTCAGTTTCCCTTCCTCACCAAAAAGAGGTCCCATCAAAGCAGCTTTTTTCATGAGTGCTTCCCACGTAGAAGCAGCAGGCCACTTACCACTTAATAACACAGATATATTCTTCTACCCATGTATGAAGGAAAACTGCTAAGGTCAGCCCTATCAAGTTTCTGACCCTCACCCTGCCCCTGCTGACACCTGGTGAAGCTGCACAGACTAGCCAGGGACGGTTTCCGTCTTTCCCACCCAGGACATCTGCAGTCTCTCTCCATCTCTTCCCTCATCTCTCTTTGTCTAAGAGAAAGATTTATTTTTAGGTCTTTTATTAACCCTTTGACCAATTGTTGGATTAGATACCAGATTCCAACCCAAGCCCAAACTGGAAGGGAACAGATGCCTTGCTCATGGTAGCAGAGAGTGGACTGGCTGTCCCTGGTTTCTCTGTTCTGCCCCCTAAAAAAGGACTTAGACAGATGGAGAAAAAGCAAGGTCCTACCCTCGCCATTTTTATCTGCTTCCCATTTCTTGTCTGCAAGCAGACAGTAACCCCATTCTCAAGCGGGCCCACCTAAGGCCAGTTTCCCAGGACCACGTTCAGATGGCTTTTGAATATCTCCAAGAAGGGAGGCTCCACAACCTCTCTGGGTCCTCCTGCGCCTGTGTTTGCCCACCCTCACCATAACGAAATTTTTCTGATGTATAAACAGAATTTCCCATATTTCAGTTTGTGCCCATTGCCTCTCATCCTTCCACTGGGAACCAGCATCCTCCCTCCGGAGATCACATTGAGTCAAGCCCTCTGCTATGCCAGGGCTACTTGCCTGAGTCGCTGCAGGGGACCGTGTCCTGCAGAGTGGCACCTGCACACAGCCCCCAGCAGACTCTGTTGGCTGTCTCTGTTAGCACCTCTCCTACCATCCCCCTGCATTTTCAGCTTCCCTTAAGTAGAAAGAAAAAAGCCAGTACACAGCTGCCTCCTCACGTCTGTTTTTCCCTTCCCTGGTCTCCTTCCTTGTCCTTTTGCCTGGATTATTCCTGCTCAGTGCCTGTCCCCGCTCTGCGACACCTTCCTCCCCGCACCCTACCACTCGCACCTCTGCACAGTCTCTTCTCCTTTACTAGCTGCACCCCCATGTCAGCCTCACCATCTGTTTAGGGCAACCAGAGGTGAAGTTATCCTTACTCCCAGGCAATCCAGGTCCTCACAAGTCTTTAGGAAATCCAAGAGGATTATATTGAGCCTCCCAGCCTTACCCACCTTCAGTGAACTCTGATACATTTATGAGACGGGACTTTGACACAAAATCACACTAACATTTCTGTTTGCCATTTTTACTGCCTATCCACTAATTCTCTTACTTTTATAGTTCCTAATAGCTTTCCCAGCGCAAGTGTCAAATTTACCAGCCTACAGTTTCCCCTCTCTCCCCTGGAAACCTTTTTAAAAAACTGGCATCATGCTTGTAACAGCCTTTTAACAGCAAACTGGTTTTAGACAAGAGGTTGCACACTGCTACATGCAGATCAGCTCTTGCATCCTTACACTCTCCTTTAGGAGACTTGGGTGAATATCTTCCAGTCCTGGTGATCTTGTAATACCCATTTTGTCTATTCCTTCCATGATCTCTCCTGCAGTCACTTACGACTGGGCAACTCAATATGTGACTTCTCTATGATGTGCTAATCAGAGATGAACTCTGCTGTCAGGATCCTTTCCCCTGAAATGTCCACCCTTTTCCAGATGGTGGGAATGGGGAGCAAACACTGTGCTCTCTCACACCCCCACTCCCTGCCTACTGAAAATGTATTTTTTTATGCCCACGCTCAGAAGGAAGAAACAGAAGCGCTGCGATTTCAGTATACTCATTTTGTTGTGAATTTATGCAACCTGCTGGCTTTCTGCTTCCCCCACCCCGAAGACTGAGAGAGCCAAGTGAGATGTTTTTGGCCGCTGCTGACAGCTGACCCCAGCCACCGAGGTACAACAGCGTTGGGTGCTGCCGTGCCGTGCCCTGGTGTGGTACAGCCCAGACCCACCGGGACGTGGGCTGGTGGTACAGCGCAGCTGAGTTTACTGTACCAAAGAATACAACTTAGCTGTTACGTAAAATACTTGGGATTTCCTCTGTCGTGCAGAAGATGCCTTTGTTTAGCTCTGATTCCTGCCCCGGAGCATCGCACAAATGAGATGTAAATCCATTCCTGTTCCACCAGCAAAAGAGGTGGATCCTGCCTGCTCTCTGTTTCAGAGGACCGGCTCTCACGTGCCTTTACACACTTGCACTGGGGGGGGGGAGTGAGCTCTGCCTCCATCACGTCACTGTAACTTACGTCTTTCTCCTTCCTTAGAGGGCTGTTACAGTTTTGAAAAGGCCTCGCTCCACTCTGTTGGCTTTGACAGGAGAAGAAGCCTCCCTTCCCGAGCCTCGCGCTTACAGGAAAGCCCATGCAGACTTTTTAAATATGTGTCATCCCCACTGCCTTTTATCGAGGAGGACTGCTGTGGATTTCCATTGCTTCATTATGCAAAAAATATATAATCAAATATTCCGCCAACCAAACTGGCTGTGAAAATGAAATGTTACAAGTGACCCAAATAAGATTTAACCGCTATGTTTCTCATTCACTCGTAGCAAAGGTACAGCCATCGCCAGATCTGATCCCTGGCTACAGACTACGGAAGCAAGATTCCCAGTGTACCTCAACTGTTTATATATTTTTAAAGAAAAACAAAACAATTAATTTCGTTTAGAGGGATTCAGATATAGGATTCTAATCTGCATTTCTACAATCTTTCAGGAAAACACTTGTTTCCACCTGAGTGGACATAGGTTTGCCGCCTGGATGATAAACCTGATGCAATGTCACACTGATTATTATCAAGGACTTTTACCGTGGCATAGCTGGTCGGAGGGGAAGTGGGCTCTTAGGTGATTCTGTAGCTGTCTAGGTGGCCCGTAAAAGCATCTTACTTCCTTTCTTCTTCATTTTTAGTACTAACCAGAATTGCTACACATAATGCAGTGAAACAGAATAAAGAAGTAAGAATATTAAAAATTGGTTTATGTAGAGTAAGCAGCAAGGTGGTGATGAGACCCCAGAGGAGCGTGCTGATCAATTTTGTTGTCGGAGAGCAAGACAATCTCACTGCCGCCAAGCACTGCTGAGGAGGGGGGAATTGCTAATAGCACAGCAGCTCCACATAGCATCACGTCCATACTTCTGCTTAACCCTGTGCTTGGGTGACAGTATGGGCAGCAAAGCGTAGCGATACTACCGGTGTCCCCAGGATCAGGTGGTGGTTAAACTCAGTACATCAACAACACAGTAACCATCAGTGCCCACCTGATCCCTCCGCACTGCTTCTGCCCTCCTCACCTGTTGGATAGGGAGCCTGTGCTCAGCTTCGTGCCAACCTGCTGCGGCCAGATACAGGTATTTTAAAGCCTGACCTTGAGCTGATTTCTATCAGCTCCAGTCCCACCATGAGTGGAGGGTTTTAGAGGAGAAAACAGGCAGTTTCCCACCAGCCATTAGCCTCTGCCTCCACCCCACCTTCCCTCGTCATTCAGTAGTGCCTGTGCCGAGCTGCTTCTGCCACCCCTGGCTCTCCTCACCAGCTGTCCCTGCAACCAGCAGGTTTCTTTCCCTTTCCTCACCCTGCCCTCCCAGGCCGGGATCCAGGACAGTTTCTCCCCTCTCTAAAGACAAGGGAAGAAGCAAAGACGATCTCTCCTCAGCAGTGTGGAAATGCAGCTGATGCTTTTCACCCTGCATGCAACGGGGCTTTGGCTTCACATCTAACGTCGGCTACTAGGGACTTGTGAGCGCACACCTAACCTGGGTGTTTAAGTCAAATAATATCCATGTACTTGTTTCATTCTCTGAATGGAAACATTTTTGTACTTTCTTGCAAGAAGCTGAATATTGAGGTTATGAAACAGTCAGTTAACAGTGTTTCCAGCTCATTCATCTGCTATTTTTGCAGGACAACTTGAACACTTATACAGCAGCAGCAATCAGGGGGCATAAACTTTTAAGACAAAACCAGGACACTTTCCTAACAGTAAACTTTCTTTGTCACTTAATTTTGCAGTTATATTGATTTTTTTTAAAACACTTTGGGCCACTCTTTGCATAAAAGATATCTTAGAAAGGTACACTGTATTAGCTTTCAAATTATTTGCCGATGCACTCCCATACCAATTTCTGTTACCTTTGCTGTCTGTCCCCCTATTTTAGGGGTTGGCTTTAAACAACTATCCTAACTCCAGAACAAATAAGAAAGCAGCACCAAAACGTATTCCTTCTGTCCACTCCTGCCATTCTCCAAATCACTGAATTGTCCAAATCCATTGCTGTCCAAATTCAATTCTTTTCAAAATCCCATTTCACAGTTTCCATTGAGTTTCTTAGATGCATGGGTGACTTTCCAGTCAACGCTTCGGCACAGAAGACCATTTAGCAAGAACACCCTACACATGTTCTGTACTCCTAATAAACACATAGATTTTCACTTGCCCTCTGGTAGCTTTACTCAGTGGATAAACAAGAATTTTCCTCCTTCAAAGCCCGCAGCAGCCTCCCCAGGAAAGCAACACCTCCACAGCCACCCTGCAGCCAGGTAACCCAACTCTGCATAGAAATGCAGGATAATTACAGCTTAATTTCAGCAGCAGGTGCAACTCATTAACCCACAGACGCTTGCCATCTCCCGGGGAGCGGAGGCAACTCCACTTCACCGGAGAGAGAGGCCCTGTGGGGAAAGTACCGTGAAAAGCGGAGCCCGGGGAAGATGTTTAAGCCACGCATTAGTTTTTGTTGCAGTTACATCTGTTCTCTTTGCTCCACGGTCTGTCTCTCCCCGTAGCCAGGCATCCTCAAACCTGCTGATTTCAGCTCGGTACCCGAATCATCCTCACGTTTTCTTCACCTACGTGGGTGGCAGGCAGGCGAGTATATTGCTGGCCAAAGGTGGGCAAGCAGTGGCTGGCATCCTCCCAGCCAGACTCCCGAGGACCTGAGCCACAGCTTCCCTTCTGCACACTCTGCACCGCAGCTTTATCCCTCTCCTGGTCACGCTGGTGCTGCATTTAAATGTCTGCGTGCTCCACGTACCCTTTGTCTGTCGGGCACGTACACCCGGCGCTTTCTGGGTGTTATCCCACACGTCAAGGACCCTTGTCAGCAAATTACGGTGTGTATGTAGCAAGCTGTGCTGCTGGCCTGGGCCAGGTGAACCGCGGTCCCTTTGTTTTCATCTGTCTGCTGCCATCAGCATTATTGTGCCCGTGATAGGAATGGGATATCGCCATCTATGTTCTTGTGACCAGTCTTAGATTTTAGTTACTAATAAAACCAAACCAGGCTGGAAAATGCACTTTTTCACGTGGCTGGGAACTGAACGGAGACTAGCTGCTTGACCAGCAAGAAGGCAATTTTATTCTTTCAGTTGCTTTTCCCTTAGCCGAATTGCTAAGGTCTGGTTTTTATTTTAAATAATGTTACTTGGTTTGTTCAGGCAGATTTAACTCACTTGTTCATCCCTCTGCAGGTAGGAGATGTCCTTTGTGAATACAATCAAGTCTGTCTGTGAGACCAACAGAAAGGAAGTTATAATTTTTAAATAAAGCATCTTGTAATTGCTTAAAAAATAAAAATAGAAAGTGTTTTGAAATTGCAATCAGCTAGTCCCTCTACTGAAGCAGAATTTTGATGGAAGAACAGGGACATTATCTAAAGGAAACTGAGGAACAGAAGTTTAGTGACACACTGAAAATTTCTAATGGAAAAAAAAGACAAATAAAGCAAAGTTGTGATCTGTATTCAAGTCAGCCTACCGGAGGTCTACATGCATTGCCCTCTACATCTCCTTCCCTCCTTAATTATCTCACCGGCTTCAGTGGCTCTCAATCTCAGGGTCACCAAAGCCACTTTCTAGTAACCTGTTTGCCAATGGCAACAAAAGACTCCGAATTGCCTCTTTTGATTATTGTTTCATTTTCATTCAATTCACAGCCAGTCCACAGTGAGAAGGGCTTCTTAATGTCTGTCTGATGATGTGGAAATTCACACCAGGGAGTGGAAATAGCTGCCCCTCAGAAGGAAGTACAAGTCCAGAGCTACTGGTCACTTGAGGACCCCCAAATACCAGTGGGAGCTATTTACTCCTAAGTGCCTGTGCCAGATGTGCACTTATTCCTCAGCCCCTTCTCCATCTCCCTTAGGTGCTACTTTGGCTTCCCCTGATGAAGCCATCTGAAAAATATATGCTGTGCACAGATCAAAGAGAAGCAACAATTAAAAGTTGGTGAGGGCGTTGCTGAAGTTTAAAGGAGAAATGCTGGAAGACATTCAGAAGGAGAAATGCAGAGATGATGGGCATGTCATTTTGCAACACCAGAGCTTTTTCTGATGTGTGATTTCACACGGCCGTAACTGCGGAAAATTTTCAGAGACCTTTTCAAAATGAAGTAAGTTTCGGAAATACTCCAAACTTCCTTAGGCACAGCTCAATCAGCCCTGAGTGGGGAGATGAGAAGGGAAAGATTAAAAAAAATAACAGAAAACAGGCCAGTAGCCCTCCCTTTGTTTTCAAGCTTTTCACTACCCACTTGTCAGGTAATAGCAACGATAGGAGTGCTGCTAGTGCAAGCAGCCAGTTTTCTCTGGGCCCTCCAGATCTGGTTGGGATGACAGCCTTACACAACAAAGCTGCAGGGACCGCGGTGCAGAGCCTGTGAAGAAAACGCCGTCAGTGTTGAATTGGCAGCTCGGTGCAGGAGGCAGAGCTGGCAGTGATTTAATTTGCCTTCCTCGCAGAGGAACATCCTCGCTGCAGCCACCACCAAGGTCCCTGGAAGAAGGGCTGCGAGGAGGAAGTGCGTGGGAGAAAGAGGAAAGTTTTGCTAGCTGGCCAGTACCTAATGCTACTGTTGAAATATTCAGGGAAAGAAAAAGGTATATTCCTTCAACCACCTCTTCTCTTTCTGTTCCTGAAACTTGATCTCAGTGGTTTTCATATGTGAGAACCTCTAGCCACCTAGTAATGCCTTTAAGATATTTAAGGTCTCATCCTCAGGACATAAACACGAGAAGGACACTGATAGTTTCAAGGTGTTAAGGAGAAGGAGGTGGTGGGTTTGCTGCGTAGAAATGGTAACGATCCCATTCACAAGAACTGGTGATGGCCAGAGAGATGTGTCTTTTATTGAAAAAATGTAATACCAACAAATATCTGTAACACGACTCCAAAGAGGCTCTCAGAATGGCTTCTAAATAATTGAAGAGGGAGTTTAGATGCTGCTGAATGGTGATGCTCCAGCTTTCAGGCTAAGTTTTCTGAAGTTTACTACAGACTCCAAAGATGGAGTGCATTCTAGCTTGAAAACAGAGCTGAGTGAGCATTCAGCTGCAGTGGGATCAAAGTTTGTTAATATTTTAATGTTTCCAACATGATGCAGAGTGCATGAAAAGTCTAAGCCTTGGGGACCATCCTGCTTAATTTATGTAGTGAGTCACTACCAAAACCCAAGGCTGTAGTTCTGCCTTATGACGGCAGATTGAATTCTAGCTATTCTCAATAGTCCAATATTGATCAGTAAAACAGCGTCTTCTTCCGCTTCTACATTTTTAACAAAGAAAATAGAAAATTAATCTGGTTCAGGACAATAATAGGCAATCATGAAAAGATGTTGGAGCTGACTGTCATTAGCTATAACGCTTTTCAGGCTAATGTAGAGATAAATCAGATCAGCATTTGGCAAACAACAGTCATGCTGGCAGTGGAATAATTGTATGCATTGTCAGAAACGCAAGTAAAGGCCATTCAAACATTCTGTCTACTTACAGTCAACGCTGGTCAATTTAAAATAGATGTCTGTGGAGCAAACATGATCTAGTGAAAAGCGGCACTGAGAGGCATGAATGGGTAAGAGTAATCACAAAAAAGCTGGTGTTAGCAGTGCAATTGTGAAAGACTCACCCCTTGGATGAGCAGCAGCAGGCTGGCTGCTCAACAGCAGGACATGCAGCTGGATTCGGGAGGGGAGAGATGACCCAGGGCTCTCCTTTCCCCCTAACAATCCCACATAAAAACAGGCAAAGCACTGGTCCTCCAGCTCCATGGGCAGAGGTGTTAGGACAGGAATCCTTCCAGTGGGAGGGTGATGTAGCACAGATCTCCATGTAGGAAAAATTTTTGTCAGCCTTCGCCTGCAAGCCTTAGCTCTGTGGTGAGCAGAATGAAGAAGAGTACAAAGCTCCAGATAGCTTTGGACACTGAAAACTACTGTGCCATCCATGACACATTTTGGCTCCCCTGCTGCCCCCACTGCCTCTTTTAGTTCCATTTTTCTCAGAGCAAAATGCCACAGTGAAACACAGGACAACTCATGTGTGGCCACGCAATTGCTACTGCTTTCTCCTTCCAATACACAATACTGGGCATTTGGGCAAGATCTTCTGTGCAGTTTGGGTTCAGTTCCAGTTTCTGGTCTCCCAAAGCAATGAGCTGTCTTGTCCTGCCACGGCTGCTGCCCCGCAACGTTTATAGCGGGTAGGTTGGAAGTGCTGGGTTTCCACAGTTAGGGTGGGACCTTGTCACTTTTTGAAGTGACTTGGATGCAAGGGAAGACTATGAGTTTGGCTTGGCTGCCAGCCACAGAACCTTCTCATTCCACTGTTACAGGTGGGCTTTAAGCCTCAAAGAAGAAAAAGGGAAAGCAGACTGATGTTTTCCTATATCTGATCAAGCAACAGACCTCAATATATCAGGCAGTCTTTTAACTTGGCAAATAAAGAAGCAAAAATTGTGCAGTTCCATGAGTACCAGTTTGACTGGCTTCTACCTTGTTATAAAAGCCTGTGTACAGTAACACAATTTTTTACCCTAGTTTGAAAAGAGAAAAGAATCTGAAGATTTTGTTACAGCTTTGCTCATCCCATCACAATGTGATTCCCCGTAAGGTTTCTCTAAGAATGATGCATTCATTCTGTTTGTGTCATAAAAGACTATCGCATCTCAGAGATGTTGCAACAGGACATTGGTTCAGTGTTTGTAAAGGACTTCATAGCAGCTAGACAAGACAAAGGCTTTAGGAAACAGAATGACACTGTGTAGGGGCCAGCTAATCCTGTGACAACCTGGAGAGTGTTATTGCCTGATGCCTTTAAAAAAGGACCAATCATTGATCTAGGCCCGCAGTGGATCTCCCAAAATAGCCTGGTACTGACTATCCTACTGGAAAAGAGAATAGCACAGCCAAAACCCTGCAAGCATCTGGCACCAACATGCCTCCACATGTCGTGAATGCCTGCTAGCAAAGCTTCATATGGCCATTATCCTATGAAAGGTTCATTTGCATATCTGTGCCACTTGGGAAGTGAATACTGTTTATATTAGCCAACAGCTGATGATACAAAAAGAGAACGTCTGCCTGGGACATGGTGTGCTTTCTGGAGCCGAGGTAAATTGGTCGTCTGCAGACACATTGCCACGAGACTTGCCAAACTGCTTTGAGATTCGAACATGGGAACGGCGTTGCAGTCAAAGTCATAACTCTGGCCAGTTTCAGATTCCACCCTGTTGGCAAAATATTGTACATGCCTAAAAAAGGATTTCCACCGGTCGGAATGGTGAGTGAGCAGCTGCGGTACAAGGTGGGAAGATCACAGAATCACAGAATTACCGAATCACAGAATCACAGAATGGTCAGGGTTGGAAGGGACCTTCGGAGATCATCTAGTCCAAGCACCCTGCCAAAGCAGGTTCACCTACAGCAGGTTGGACAGGAATGTGTCCAGGCGGGTTTTGAATATCTCCAGAGAAGGAGACTCCACGTCTTTGGGTAGCCTGTTCCAGTGCTCTGTCACCTTCAAAGTGAAGAAGTTTTTCCTCATGTTGAGACGGAATTTCCTATGTTCCAGTTTGTGCCCATTGCCCCTTGTCTTGTCGCTGGGCACCACTGCAAAGAGTCCTCTTGACACCCACCCTTTAGATATTTATAAGTGTTGATAAGATCCCCTCTCAGTCTTCTCTTCTTCAGGCTGAATGGACCCAGGTATCTCAGCCTTTCCTCATAAGAGAGGTTCTCCTTTCCCCTGATCATCTTTGTAATCCTCCGCTGGACTCTCTCCAGTAGTTCCTTGTCTTTCTTGAACTGGGGAGCCCAGAACTGGACAAAGCACTCCAGATGTGGCCTCACCAGGGCAGAGTAGAGGGGGAGGATGACCTCCCTGGACCTGCTGGCCATGCTCTTTTTAATGCACCCCAGGATACCATTAGCCTTCTTGGCCACAAGGGCACATTGCTGCCTCATGGTCATTCCATTGTCCACCAGGACTCCCAGGTCCTTCTCTGCAGAGCTGCTTTCCAACACAACAACCCCTAACTATACCGATGCATGGGGTTATTCCGCCCTTGGTGCAGGACCCTACGCTTGCCTTTGTTGAACTTGCCCTTGTTGAATGTCTGTAAGAAAAAGATCCCAAAGAAGAACAACCCGAAGCCCCTGCAGCCCAGCAGTAGGAATACTAGGCTTGTCACCACCGCTAGCTGAGGGGATGGTGCAGAATATAAAGCTCAGATCCAAAAGCACATCAGCCTCCATATTAAATTCTGAGCCTGCTGCACCAGCAGCGCTGTCAAGAGCTACTCCTGTCACAGGGTAAACTACGGCCCAGTGACTCAGAGACCACATATGGCACCTCTAAAAGAGAACAGGGATACAAGAGCTTCTTCAAAAGCATATGTTCACCTTTCTCCCACACCTACACAGAAGCGCAAGGTGCAGAACAGGCTCCACACACACATCACCGTCATTGCCACAGCAGAGTACAGTCTGGTCCCAGGCAGGGAGAGGGGTTTGCAACCACTGAGCTCTTAGGCAAATCTCAAAACTCTGCGACGTCTTCATTTGTTGTGGTTCTGCCACACTGAAGCTGTGCTCAGGCTGAAATCAGGCATTTTTTCCTGGTTTGGGCTGGCTCTTTGCCTGTGCATGGGATACCAGTTCTCACCCTCAAACAGCCTTTCCTCCCCAGGAGGGACAGGGACAACTCCCGGCAACGTTTTTCCAACATTTGTTTCCACTTAGGGGCAAATCAAAAACAAACTTTCATTTTCTTCCTTGAGACATGTGGAGACAAGAAGGTACTGCCTTTTTACAATACTTGTCTTAGTGGTTAGTAGACCACGTTTTGGTGTCTTAGAGATGATGACCAGTCAACCCCACCACCACCATAACAGCACAAGTCTCTAAGACCAACAGCACAATCTTGCAAGCCCTTCTTTGTTTTTGGAGAACCTCTTTTAGCAACATTATAGTGAGTGAGTTGTGGAGGAGCAAGGGGATGTTTCAAACTTCATTTGCTTTTCAAAATATCTTCCTGGTTAACAAAGTACTGCCATGGAAAAAAACCCACAAGTCACTGCACTGCTCAGTAGCTCAGCAGGGTACAATAATTCCCTCCTATGTCATGCAAAAGGACAAGCTGAACAGCTACAGCACTTTCCTCTGGACTTAAAACATCAATGATTTGTTTGTTTTTAAATCTGTAAAATCCTATGGAGACGTTTTCCTCTCCGCTAATTTTGTTGGCAAGGTCAACTGGAAAAGGTTTCCGGCATCTGTCACGTCTGTTGGGAGGCCTTCCACATGGTGTGAAAACCCCTCTCCTGACGTGGCTGGAAAGGCTCTCACTGAACCACAGAAGTCACTCACCAGCCTCCTCTATTTTTACCGAGTCGATAAAGGAAATTCTCACCACCGTGATTGACTGATTCTTTGACAGAGCTGCAAAGACGCAGGAGGCATAATATCAGCTGCTGCACAGACTTCCCAAACATATGCTGCCGGTACCTTCAGTCTTGGGTCACAGCTACCCTGTTATTTTAGTATTAGCTTTATCCTTAAACAGCAAGTGCTAATCGTTCCACACCACGCGGCGATTCTGAGGCCCCTGACGCTTGTCACCGCACACCAGAACGATATTAGAAAAATCAATTTATGATTTAAATGAGGAAAGAATAAAAAAGTCCAAAGGCAAGAAGCTGCACTCTGTCACAAATACCCAAAAGACAGCGTTAAATTCACATTGCACGCCTTAAGTGCTTCAAATAAGAAAGTTTTGACTTGTTTCAAAACACAACAGAAAAATTTGCCAGTACTTTAAATAAGCAGTTTGGTTTACGAGGCACTCCCAGAAATATATTAATAAATGAAAAGGTGCAAAAAGAGCAATAAATACTTCTTCATTGGTCGAAATATTGTAGTGCTGGGAAAGGGGCTGTAGGTTTGATGAAAGGAAAAGTAAAGCTGCCGTAAAAGGGACACTTAACTACAGCAGGACTCTTCAGAGCAGAAAAGAAATCCACGGGTAGGGAATATGCTAGAGGTCTGATTTTATAATCAGGACTGACATGGAGACAGAGAAAAAAAAATAATCCTTTTCTTTCCCAGTACAATAACAAACAGGCATTAAATTTTCCAAACAAACAAGAAGTGCATCTTCTTATTGGCACAGGGCTAACCTAGGGAATTCTTTCCCACTCATCATTGGGGGAATTACAGGCTTGCATGGATTCAAAAAGCAACTGGACAAACCCATGGAAGGAAAAAGAAATCAATCAATAGCTAATAGGCATAAGGATGATTCCTTTGGTTTAAGATATTTATGAAACATAAGTCACTGGATTTTGGGAGACTTTCACCATATCACAATATGGTAACAATATGACAACTTCAACAAATTAAAGTAAAAAAATTACAATTTTTTTAATATCTTCTTCAGATGGAGATGTTGGGGTGAGGGAGAATTTATATAACAGAGAATAAGGCCCTGTGTAATTAGGAGGTGCTCATTATTTTCTGAAGTTGCACAGAGACTTTCCCAACTGCATGATCAAAACAGAAGAAAGAATGCTTTCAAGATCAGCATTTCATGATGAGAAATGCTTATCACTGAAAAACTGCATTTAAACAACTCAGAGGAGACCAAATACCTGTCTTTGAATACATTTGTCATTTATTTTGAATTTTCGTGTATACATGGCAGGTGCTGGAGACATGCACTTATCCTTTTTCTTATATTGCCACCTGGTGGTCCTAGGCACGTGGAAGCAACAAACTCACCGATTTTTCAGTAAAATGACCACAGTTTAAGCATTTGAAATAGCATCCATGTCTTCCTCTGAGATAGAAGATAAAGACTTTTTAAATATAGAACGTGTAGGGGTGAGGGGGTGTTTGGTTTTACCACCAATACAATAGTTCCCATGTGTAGTGTAGTCAGCTCTTGATAATCTAAATAAATGGCTGCACTGGGCACCCCAGGTCACAGGGAAATGGTCAATATTGATTGTAGCTCTGCTGTAGGCTCTGGACACCCTCTTGGGCTGGGTGCCATGCTCCCCATGGGCAGGCGCCCCACGCTTGGATGGAGGCAGGAGGCAAGCAGAGCTTCCAGCCAGAGCCAAAACATGACCTCTTTCTTCTGCTCTTTCTGCCTCACCAGTGGCGAAAACACGGTACAAGGATATTTAACTGGTATGAAGGGGGCTCTTTTGCTCCCAAAAGCAGCGTAGCCACGTGGTCGGAGCGATGTCTGAGTTCACATCTCACAGAGATGTCGGAGTACATTGCACAGCGGGTACAGGGAAGGTGTTAAAATCTGCAGCCCTCAGTCTCGGGCTTGCGTTGCCACCACACACAGTCCAATGCATGCAAAAGAATGTCATAGAAAAGGGACATTATAAGGCTAGTCTAAAGAAGAAAGCATTGTAGACTTGGACTTCATAGGGGAGGAAACTGTACAATAGACTTTAGATTGGTCCATTGCAATGAGACCAAGTGTACCGGTCCAGTTTTGGGTCCCCCAACACAGGAAGGGTTCTTAAACTGGAGCAAGTGCAGCAGCGGGCAACCAAGGTGGTGAGGGAGCTGGAGCAGTTGCCCTGTGAGGGGAGGCAGAGAGACAGGGCTGGTTCAGTCTGAGGAAGAGAGGGCTTTGGGGGCACCTGGTAGCAGCCTTCTGATGCCTAGGAGCAGGCCGTGAAGAAGATGGAGCTCAGCTCTTCACAGTGGTGAGTTGCAGGAAGACGAGAGAGGGCATAAACTGAAACAAGAGAGGTTCAGAGCTGATATAAGAAGAAAATTTTTCACCATGAAGACAGCAGTGAAACAGGTTGCTCAGGGAGGCTGCACAGTCTCCATCCTTTGAGGTCTTCAGGACCAGACTGCATGAAGCTCTGAGCATCTGATCTCATAGCTGACGCTTCCTGGAGCAGAACTTTGGACTACAGACTTCCTGAGCTCCCTTCCAACTTCAATAACCCCGTGATCCTATTGCTCTGTGAACCATAATCTGTTTTTATTTCAGTTAACAAAAGCTCTGTGCTAACAATTTGCAGTACTAGCCTATGGAAATGCACTCATGACCAATTAATGGGAATTGCAGAATTTCACATCACGGACATAACTCCTGTTTTGAGCTACGATCATACTTTTTACATGATAAAACATACTCCAATTCTTTTTGATGGCGTTATGGTTTGAGAAACCCATAACAATTTATTGTTGTTTAGACAATCATTCCATCACCCGATGACCCCACCACACCCGGGAAGGGGAATCAGGAGAAAACAAGGAAACCTGGGACTTGAAGTATAAACATATTTAATAGAGTAAGATTAGATAATTAACATTAATTGCACTAAAGAACCAGTATTGATCCCGATACCAATACAGAATATGCAAAGATTATACTCAGCCAATTCTATCAGCAGGAAGCTGTGCACTCCCAGCAGTGGACAGTAAACGTCGGACACTGCGAGCGCTACAGCTTCAGGAGAAAGGGAAGGCCTCAGGGGTCCGGCACCAGGGCACGACGTTCTCAGGACGGCAGCCATCAAGGGAGAGAGAGAACTTCACAGCAAACTTTCTAATTTATAGTGAATGTGATGTTCATGGTATGAAATAATCCTGTTGGCCAGCTTGGGTTGAGTGCCCGGGTCTCACTCCTCCTCATCTCCACACCTGGTGAGCTCAAAAACACTGAGACCTTGAAACCCACACACCATAATGGCTAGAAAGTAAATATTTTCACAAATTCAGACACTAGAGTCTTCTAAAACTGCAGTCTTCCCAAGTATTAGAAGAGAAATAGTCTTGTGTCGCTCAAACCAGGACAGAAAGTTGAAGCTGTCCTTTGCCTAGTAGTAGCCAACCAAACCCAGCATTTACACCTTTTTATTGGCTTTAACAGACTACATTTTGTGTTGCTATATTTATAGGGGTGGTGTACCACTCTGAATCAATGCTCACCAGCTGTAGAGGGTCTCCCACCTCGACTTATCCCAATGGGCTTAGTGAACTGGAACTGTTACTGAAGACACAGCAACATTTATGATACAGAGAGATTGTATGCACACACTGAAGAAGCACAAGTTTGACCAAAGCACCCATGGTAGGTTCCTACAACGTACATTCAGTGTCTGCGTAGACACAGACAGACCCACCTTGAAGACCTACACAGAGCAACCTACAGACATCTCAGGTGCCTCCCTGCACTGCAGCTTTTTCGACCTCCGTGGCTGAACCTCTTCTGCAGAGAAAGGAAAACACGTGGCACAGCTCAGTGCTCTCCGTGGAAAGCGGTGAAGACTGACAGCATCCAGAGAATCGATAGGCGACTGCCCCATATAGGACTGTCTGCCATGTCAAAGCAAAGAGCTTAAAAAGCAGAAAGCTCCTATGCTCTAAAGAGAGTGTCTGTGGAGCACAGATATTCCCTCCAAGAGGTACATCTTTATATGAAAACTCCTAGGATGGAGACTCTCCAAGATTATGAAATGGAAAGGCAAACATAACGATTGCTTTATCTTGAAAAGTACTAGGAGAGTTTCCCTTGGGGACACTGCAGTCAATTCATTTTTGTAGAAGAGAAAAATTCCCCCCAGTGGCAGGTAGACAACTTATGCTTTAACAAGGGAGGGAGGGAAGGTACACTGCTCACACATACACCAGTAATTTGCTGTCAGGGAAAAAGGAGGTAATGAGACTGGACAGCCTGTGTAAACACCAAAAGCCCAAAACCCAGCAGAGGAAGAATCAGACAAAGAGGCAGAGAATGCAGAAGAGAAAATACCAAGAGAATGTTATACTTAATATATATAAACTCTCTTAGGATTGTGTAATAAAAAGCATAGGCTTATCGTCCAAGAACAATAGGAAGAGAGAAGAGGATGTTGAGAAAATCAGGATTGAGTATATGAGGATTTAGGGGCCTGCAAGAAGGGAGACGGGGCTAAGAGGGCAAAATGCCTTCTTAGAAGAAGAGTGGGTGAGTAAAGACAGAAAAGACTTACGAAAAAGCCACAAGATCAGGCATCCTTGCTCGCACAAGCTCTTGATTCAAGGCGAAATAGCTCCACTGCCATAAAAATCTGGTTGCTGCATCCCTTGTTATTTCAGTTGGGATCAGCTGGGGTCTATATAAGGGTGACACTACCGCAACATGGCAGTTACCTCAGGCATAACACCCCCTTTCCTCTCGTCTGTACAGCGGTAATGTTGGCCGAATCATGCAAACACCAATTACATGAAGCAGCTCTCTTAGAGGACTTCAAGTCCAGGTCCTACCTGGTTGGTACAGCTACCCCAGGGTACTGGAGCTAGCCCTGTTATCATGGTAGGGCATCGGGCTTTGTCATATGGTCTACCCTAAATTCCTTCCAGAAAGAGCGAGAGATCATTTTTAGTTTTATTACTGCAATACAGCATAGATTAGTTACTGCAGAAAATAGAAAGATGATGCTAGCAAAGTTTGAAAATGCCATTGAACACAAACTACTGTAATACAGTCACCAGAGCTGCTCACACAAGGTAAGATCAGGAGCTGTGCTTCAGTGGGAGCATCAGGGACTGGCAAAGGGAGCCCACAGCCCTCGGGCCTTTCTACCAGGTAAGGGGGATCTGGTGGTTGGCACAGGCATGAAGGGAAGAGGAGAGGCTGAAGGAAGGTCCCACAACCGTACGAGGATGTGCTGGTACACAGGGCAAAAGTGGGAACGGTCGGGGAGGGCCAAGGGCTGGGAAAGTCATGGGGTAAAGACGCTGCCATGCCACCTCAAAATTACTGCCGTAGATCCCAATAAAGTACTGCTGGTAAAACAGCAGCAGTAGAGCATTGCTAAACTGTGCTCAACAACTCCCACCTCCAACAGCTTCCTAATGCACTAAAGGCAAATTCTGATTTTTTTGTACCATCAGAGATTTTGTCTCATCCTTTGCACAGCTCCAGATGCTCCTTAAAACAGAGCAAGCAATATTTTTGCTGCCCATTTCAGTTATTTTAAAGTTTTCTTATTTGCAACAGCCACTTCTTCTTTAAAGTGAGATTCAAGACTAAATGAGGACGCAGCTGTTTCCTCCTCTTCCCTCATCTCCGCAATAGCTGCAATCGGCAGTGAGCCTAGGAGCATTCTCATCTCTTCCCCTTAAAATATTTGGGAAAACAGAGATTACTCAGAGTTGTCCAAGTGATGTTTTCAATAGCTGAGAGCTCAATAATTGACTTCCTTGAAATTTTCACTAGCTTCTAGTTACTTCTGCAGTCCAGCCCACAAGATGATGACAGCAGAAGAATATTTTTATTTTTTTTTAAGCATGATGTGGAACCTGTTCCTCCTTTCCCATTTCATAACTGAAAAATGGGCACAATCAATAGCTCACCACTGGCAGCAGTCTTTATAGAGCCCACCACGTGGAGCCCAGGCAGGTGTTCCTAGGGCTGAATGTCAGCATCGCTCATCTTCCCAGTTTACACAAGCAGCTCATTTGTTTTGTCCTCCAGGTCCCAGTGGACTCCACAGCGTCCTCACCACTGAAGTCAGTGGTAGCACACCTTTTTGGTCCAACACAGTCTTGAGGATGGCTATATTTTAGAGTGAAAGATTTAAGATGGCTTTGGATAATCTCAATAAACACATGATTTTCGTTATAGGTCTCCAATTATAAACAAGACTACGCAGGCCATTTCTGGCTTTCTGTTTCAGAGGTGCCTCTACTGTAGGACAAGACAATCCCACTCCTTTAAGTCTGACTACATAAAGCAGCTTGTTCATATCCTCGGCCTTGAAGTCTCTTCAGAACAAGCCTAACGCCAGTAAAATACTTTTGACAGCGTGCATCCAAAATATCGATGGAGCGGCTTTACCTCAAATATATCACAAGGTATTAGAATATTCTTTGCAAAACTTTAGTTTATCCCACCAAATTTTTTCAACTCCATTTCCAATGGCACTGTAGAACGAGCAGGGAATTTCAGAGCACAGTGTACATTGCCAACAACTCACTTCTTAATACAGACTAGTCTAGAGGACTAATTTATTACACTTTATTCTGGTGCATAATGTTTTCTAATCAGTAAAAAATGATTTTCAGTTATTTGCTTAACCAGTGTCAAGTCTTTTAAGTTGTGATCTTTAAGTAATTCCAGAGCTTCACTTCCAGTAGCAGAAGATGCATATGGGCTCTTCCACGTTCACTAAAACAAAGGAAAAAGCCCCAGAGAAACTACAAATTGCTTTCTCCTTGTCTTTCCTGTATATTAGCTCTTTAATTTGTAAGTTTAAACAAGTCTTTAAACATCTTTTCTCTGTGATAAAAGGACTTTTTTGTCCAATAAAGATGCCAGAATCTGCCCTGCAGAACACGACAGTCTCTAATGGTGCGCTTTCCAGGTGGGCTTTAATGGGACACCTTGGAGATGTTGATGGCACCAGTTTTACATGGCCTTTGAATCAGGTAGGGGGAGCTAAAGCAGCAAGATAACTTTACAATGAAAATTTCAGTGTCATACAGTTTCAGACTGTGGCGATTACAGGCTTTTGAAATATATTTATGGCTATAGTTGATGCAGAAAGATGCAACAGCTCATCTTTTAAAGTGAAAAAAAAAATTTGGAAACTTATCCACCAACTGCAGTGTAGGAAGCAATTTGCTTCCTGGAATTGAGATTTTGGGATAAAAACTTATACCACTATTGCGATATTTTTGAATACTAACCATATGGACAAAACAATAAACTGGTTTCAAAGATAGATGTTCCGTGGTTGTTTTTTTTCCTCTTGGTACCATGCAAGCTTTACAACTATCAGTAAAGATGTCCTGCTTTGACATAAAAGACATATAAAAAAAAGACATTAAAAAAAGACAATTAAAGCGGTAATTGAGTAAGGGCAAAATATGAGGTGACTGTTGGCATTTTGACAGAGCTTTAGTTACATATTGTTAAACTGGGTTTAGGTTTTTACCCTGGTCATTTTAGAGTACACCAATCTTGTTTCTCAGTTTACATACGTGGGCACACATCCTTATGCACTATTTTACTCAACTGGCTCATTTCAGCCTGCGTCTGTCTGAAAGGTAGAGTGTTCAAAGGTGAAAATCCACAGATTGTATAGGCTTGAGATAGAAGAAAATTATTCCACCAGCGTTTAGACGAGAAGCTGCACCTTGAGCTCAAACACGGGAGACAAAAATCCATACATGAAAGCCATAAAGAGTTACTAATCGTAGGAAAATTAATGAAAACTCACAATCAGCAAAGCACCCAAATCTGTGGGAAACAAGGCCTCATCTGTGTCAGAGCTTATGGCAATATTTAATTAACAGTACACTATTATTTAGTGGTAAGGTACACAAGCGCGTATGTCAATCAGCCCACAGTAGTCCAGAAAGTAGCACTTGAGGGCTGCAGAGGCGCTAAGCTCTAAACCTGCCCAGACCCAGCTCTGCGCACTTTGAATGCAAAGTCTGGCTAAAAAAAAAAAAGGAGAGTAAAGTGTAAATAGGACTAAGGAGAGCCTCAGTTTAGAGGGGATGCTGCATCAGCTTTGTGTCCTGCTAGATCACAGAAGTTTAAAATAAACACACTGCCTTCATCCAACCTGGTAACAGAAAAGACGACAGAAACTTGAAAATATATAATACTACTAGTTAGAAATTCATGCGGAGGATTCAGCTACTATAGACAGGTGCATTTTGGCATGTACCATTCGCCCCTGGACTTTCATCACTGGCTGAGTGTCCTCACACTGTACCTTAAGACTAGCAGGAGAGGCTAGTGCAAAGCTGGGACTATTATGGGTCCAGACAGCAAGCTTTTACCTCTGACCATCAGACATGATCTTGCATCGCATTGTTAAGGGAAAACAAAGGCAATATCGGAGGCTGTGTTGTGAAAAGTTGGAGCTTCCCAAGATTGGAGTTGGCAGGGTTCGTTTGATAGCCCTGAAAACAAATGGGGGGAAACAAATACGATTACACCTACCTCAACTTTGTTTTTATTGTATGACATTGAACTATCTGCTATAAAGACAGTGATACAAGAAACTTGCAAAGTATAGAAGCTAACTCCATCTTCCAAAATACTCCTGAGTGCAATTAAGAGTTTTCACTTGACAGAGGCCATGAAACAATCACGTTTTTCGGAAAAAAAGAATGGGTAGGAATGGAAAGAGGCATGGCACTTCACAAGAGAGAACAGCAATGACAGAGCACCAGGGAATAACAGAAGAAAATGTAGACATAAAAATGGATGCATATAGCAGTTAGACATCTTGGTAGGTAAGTGGGACTATGGTCAGGTCAGTTGGGTGAATATGACTGAACCTATAATTTTTGTTTAATGTATGAAATAGCACATGAGTGTATGCACTATTTTTACTTATTAAATAGAGTCTCTCTGAGTAAGTACATATAAAAGAAATGCACATGGAAGAACATAAAAGGAATAGCCATTCAGTGGATTAAAACAACAGTAGATTCTTTCAAATAAGAACCTAATTAATACAGCTTTGGGGAAAAAAAACAAACAGAAAATACAGCAAGACGACACTTGATTACAGGAGTATTTATCAAACCAACCAAGTAAGAATAATGAACTAGAATGAATATAGTAAGTGTCTGGCAAATGCTTGTTTTTTTCCATTTTTTAAAATAAAAAAAAAAAAAGAGAAAAAAATTTCTAGGGACTTTTATAATAATCTTACAGGGTACTATTTTGCTGTTTAAAAAATTCTGTTCTTCATTAGGCAGCCAATGCTATCCCTAAAATGATTGCTATAATTACACTGATTTTTCCTTGGTATCACACTTACATTGATCCAAATAATTTTCTGATATTGAGATAATGAAATAAATACCTGATTTGTTACACCAATGCTGATTTATATGCTGGTTTGAAAAGACTTTAGTGGATTTACTGAGAAGATAAAGGCATATGTAAAAGTCATGCCCACTAAAAGCATAATAAAGCAATATGTGAACAAAGCCAACATCGTACATAAAAAAAATATTAATCATATGTCGAGGTGTCTCCTGACAACCCCTAACTCAATTGAAAATCAAGTGTCTGTTACAAGCATTTAGACTTGGGAGATCAACAGACTAATCTGATGTATTTAAAGCTGGAACAATGAGGTATATTCTTCAATGCGATTGAGCCACAAAAATCCCTGGGGTAATGGAATGGATTACTAAATCATGTGATAGCTGATGCTTGTTTAATGAAAACATTTCACAAAATAAAAAGAAAGAGACAATGTGATGTTTCACTTTTGCCTATAGGCAAGAGTGGCTGCATGGCAAGATGTACTAGTATTGGAAAGTATTATCCAATATTATCATCACATTGTAGGTTAAGATACCAAATTACAATTGCGACACAGAATGAAGTTCCACAATTGGCAACTTTTTGATGCCTCGTGAATGATAAGTTATGTCTTACTTTTGTCAGGATACAGTCTATGGCTGTTTAAAAATTCCTGGACAAGTAAAATATACTACTCAAATGCTTAAAGCACACATGTAAGGAAAGCACAAGTAAAATGTAGCAAAGCATCTTTATTAAGAAATTTTGGGCTTATTCCCCTAATACATTTTAAAGAATTTTTTTTTAATGCTGAAAAACAGAACCAAAAATAAAAGTCTGAAATATAAAAACCTTTAAAACAAACTATAATTATTCTGAAAAGAATATGGCCCATTCTGAATGAACTGTATGCTTTAGCTAAAGATGTAACACAGTAGAAAGTTAAGCACAATTCGTATTATTTCTGCACTACCAGTTTGGGTAGCAATTGGTTGAGCAACAAAAATAATTTCACTCCCAAAACTTAACTGACTTCTAATTAGACTTTGGAATTGGAGACAGACCTGCTGAGGTCTATTATCATTCTATTTGAATTACAAGACAATCAGACAAATAAGTTAACTGGTTCAATTTCTCACCAGAATAGATAAGGAGCCCTCAAAAGTCATGAAGAGTCCAAAGGCAGTATAAGGAACAGCTGCCACCTTTCAGCTCCTGCCTACCAATATTTCTAAGCTTTTCCAGCCCAAACAGCAGAGGACAGCCCTCAAGCAGAGTAAGAGGTGGCTCACAGAGGACTCACGGGTACACAAGGGAGACACCAGCAGATTTAAGTGGTCTGTGAGTTAGGATTTAAGCCCCACGTGACCAAGAAACATGAGCCCAGCACTCTGCACAGCAGAAGAAAGAGGAATATAAACAGGAAAAACAAACAAGCGGGCCTGTCCAAGCAGTCAGACACAAACTACTCCTAAAGTAAGGTGGTCTAAGACTTGGATCAGGGCTGTAACATACATTCGGAAGGCAATCAGAGAAAGCCGTATATTTAACTGATCTCTGTTTAACTGCACATGCTTAAACACACAGTGTCAGCATTAGCAGGTCAACTGACAGTTGAGTTTAATAACGAGTTCAAAACAACTCGGTACTCTACTGGCAATCCCAAGCACAGAACCCCCCAAGTACCAGCAGCTTCCCACCTAACCCCGGAGTCACAGTGAACAAAGCCGTCTCACTGTCCTTCTTTCATGTCCTACCCCACCTCCCATCCCTCAGTTCCAGGATATTCACCAACCAAAACATATAAAGTACTTCATATTCCTGGAACTGCAGAATTAGAAAAATATTTGACATTTAAAACTACCACAAAAGTAGCTTTAATAAGTTATATGTCAGATGTTTCACTTTCCACAGCGCAAACCAGAAAACGCAATAATCAAAATGGTTAAAGCTGAAATAAAACGTTGTGAATTCATTTTGCGCAGACAGGCCCTGCTGTCTTTGCTACAGAGCAAATCTGTTGATGTTGAATATCTTAACACAGTGATCAGCTCCACAACTTGCAAGCTGCAACCACTCGCTGCCGTTCAGATCATTATGTCCAGCTCTGCCCGCATGATGCCTCCAACATAAACGCTTCACAGCAAGAGCGTGACATTGGCTGCAATAAAAAGAAATCCATACATAACTGCAAAATGTCAAACACAGTTGGGCATGTGAGTGTAAACATCAACATTTATGTAATTAGTACTCTTCTTTTAACACTACCAACAGGAAAAACTGACTTGTGACAACCAGCAGGTATTAAGTTCCTAAAATAAGGAGGGCCATTAACACTAATGACATCTTATCCTCTCACTCATCAATAATTTAAACAGCTATTGATCTCAAGTTTTACCACATTAAGCTGCAGGTCTAGCATCTCAGTTACTGAGATATGACAGATTTCTGGCTTTTAGCCTGCCATTTCCTGTTATCTGGTGTCTCTTTCCAATTCACTTCAAGCACACATGGGCCAAAGTCACCATCCACTTTAATTTCTGGTACTACCAATGCCAGCGTGTGAAGGAAGAATCTAGGAAAGTGCTCCAAGTAAAATATTTAGTCTCTTGAAAGAGAGTTTCTGTAGTTGTCACTGCAGCAGCAGCACATATAGCTTGTCATTCCTTTGGTTTCTGCTAGAACCTGCTCTTGAAAACTTGCTGTCATCCACTCCAAAATGTTTTGCTGATGCATATAGACAGTGATTTCCCCCTCCCTTCAGTGTTTTCTAGCATCTTATTTTATGGCTAATGATAATAAAGCTTCCCACCCCCCAAGTGGGGCCAACAAAGGGTAACACTTCTCAAAGCATTTGCACAGCATTAAGTATTTGGGGGTTTACCACCCCCTCACCCTGGTTTTTACTGGAGTCTGGATACTTAGATTTATTTAAAAAAAAAAAAAAAACAACAATGTTTTTATTTTCACATTTTGCCTATAGACATCTTCAGACCTTCAGGGATCAACCGAAAAGGGTAACAATTTTTGATATACAAATAAACCAGTTTCATATAATTTTGTACTATAAGAACAGAACTCCAGCACTATTAGCCTCAAGAATAATACTTCCTTGCTCCCAACTTACTTCAAAAGACATACCTGTTATCCATCTCCACACACATGGTCCAATCAGCTAGTGCTGGTTCTTGCCCACTCTGCTTCCATGTGTACAAGATAATCTTCCCATTCTCTAAGCCTACTGCAACAATATACCTATCAAGAGAGTAACTGCATTACTTCTAAAGAGATTACAGTAGGCAGCTCAGTGAAGCTGGCTCTAATGCAAGGTCTAGCAACTGTGTTGCACCTTGCCCTTCAAATCAATATTTACTTTTCCATTTAAAAAAAAAAAAAAGCACAATTTAAATCAAAGCTTCTTCATAAAAAAATGAGCAAAGCAGAAACCTGCAAAATATATTTGTTTAGAAAAAAAAAAGGAAGTTATTACAACATCAGATCAGTCAATATTGTTGGAAGAATGAATGTGTTTCAGGTGTGTTCATGCCCTCCTTCCCCCTGTCATTTGTTTTTTTCTTGTTATACTGTTTGGAAAAGTCACCATACACATCAAAAGAAGGCTAGGAAAGAAAGAAGTAGTTCATTCAGTCCAAGAACAGTCAAAATATTTGACAGGTAGATTTTTCAGAGCTCTTTAGCCACAAAAAACTGACTAAAGGGGGAAAATGCTAATTTCAATTTGTCTTGGTTTGAGGTAAAACAGAATCAATTTTGTTCAGTAACTTCGCTTCTTAGCTGGGCCTCTTCTAACTACTGAAATTAACNCTTCCTTGCTCCCAACTTACTTCAAAAGACATACCTGTTATCCATCTCCACACACATGGTCCAATCAGCTAGTGCTGGTTCTTGCCCACTCTGCTTCCATGTGTACAAGATAATCTTCCCATTCTCTAAGCCTACTGCAACAATATACCTATCAAGAGAGTAACTGCATTACTTCTAAAGAGATTACAGTAGGCAGCTCAGTTGAAGTTGGCTCTAATGCAAGGTAGAAAGAACTAGCAACTGTGTTGCACCTTGCCCTTCAAATCAATATTTACTTTTCCATTAAAAAAAAAAGCACAATTTAAATCAAAGCTTCTTCATAAAAAAATGAGCAAAGCAGAAACCTGCAAAATATATTTGTTTAGGAAAAAAAAAAGGAAGTTATTACAACATCAGATCAGTCAATATTGTTGGAAGAATGAATGTGTTTCAGGTGTGTTCATGCCCTCCTTCCCCCTGTCATTTGTTTTTTTCTTGTTATACTGTTTGGAAAAGTCACCATACACATCAAAAGAAGTCTAGGAAAGAAAGAAGTAGTTTATTCAGTCCAAGAACAGCCAAAATATTTGACAGGTAGATTTTCGGAGCTCTTTAGCCGCAAAAAAAAACTGACTAAAGGGAGAAAATGCTTATTTCAATTTAAACACAAAATGGCANTAGCCAATTTGGCCTAAACCACGACACAATTTAAACACAAAATGGCGTTACAGAAAAACAGCAATACCTTTCATCAGGAGTAAGCACACGGCTGATATTAACAGCAGTAACAGAATCCCCAGCATCAAGTACTGTTGAACAAGGCTTGATTGAATCCAACATATTGCCTTCAGTAGTCACAGACAAATCACACTGGCCCCAGATAATGACCTGTAAGAAAGAGAATCATCTAGGAATTTTCACTTTAATCTTTTTCTAAATGCATTTACAAAAACATCGGGAATAACTTAGTTAAAATACTTCTGGGGAACGGAACAAAGTGGGTGACCCCCAAAATAGTAAAAAAAATATCTATCTACAAAGATTCAACTTTTTAGACAGTCCGTCCGATTTCATTAAAGATACTGACAACAAAACCAGATTCTGTTATGAGAATTAAAGAAAAACTTAGAGGCCCGTAAGAGTTATGTGACATATGCTTGTCTTACTGTATGAAAAAAGAAGGAAGTCCAACTGGCAGACCAGTCTTGTACATACATATTCAAACACTTTATTTAGCATATGAAAGTCTTGCTGATTTCTGTGGTAATACACACAATAAGCTTTTTGTCTATTTATGGAATATGGGCTCATTAGAACACAGCATTTACTAATCTAAAATACGTTTAAAATTATTCTGGGCTTTTTTAATGTCTTTTGTATTAATTACCTTTTTGTCCCGACTACCAGTAATAAAATACTTGCTATCTGGTGTCCAGTCACAAGACCAAATGATTCGACTGTGAACAGCTGTATTTTTGTCCGTGTATGCACAGCAACTGAAGACTGGTCCTGGAATAAAACATAACGAGGAAAATGCGTGCTTCAACTACTTTTAATATGTAAAGTAATTGTTACTCTTACTTAACTCTACATAAGAACTGCAGGAATACTCTGACATTATTTCATCCATCTTTAAAGCAATTGGGAATACTTAGCACCACATAAATATTTTTTTCCAACACTTATCACAATGAAAATAGCACCTGTTCAAGACTATCTCAGTCAGCCCTTCAGCCCTGTTCCTACTAAACCAGTAGGAACGGTTTGATCTTTTACACATGTATCTGTTTCAGAAAAATTTAAGTCCAAGCGTAAGACCTTCAGGTTCTTTCTATTTAAGTTTTTTTATAGGAACACTGACATCAAAAGTTTTAGTATAGTGCATTTACACGTATCCCAAATAACTTCACTACAGTTCCTATTTATCAGTAAAGCCTCAAGAGCTCAAATCATAATGACCTAATCGTAAAGATTAATCTGTTCCCAAAGAGACAGACTGCCATTTCAATATGGGTACAATCAGGCAATAAATCTGATCAGCAGATCAGTGAATGGTCTTCAGAATCAGAAGAATGATCTTCTTTCCTAAGAAGAAAAGGCTGTCATTTTGGAGCATAGACTTTGAATAACCACTTCTTGGGATGCCAATACTAGCAGTTTTGCTTTACACTGATAATGATGCTTTTTGTAGACAGAAAAGTTATTGATCAACAGATGAAAAGAGGATTTCCTCTACTTCCAATGAGAATTCATACTCCTTATCCTGAAACATTGTGTAACTACTGTGGACAATATGCCAGGCTTTAGAATACAAGCCTGAATAGAACAGAATCTCAAGCCATTATATGGCCGGACACTGTCTGAAGGGGCCAAAACTCACTGCCAAGTCTCTATGAAAACTCTATAGAGCCTGGTAGTGTTTGTTTGCTATTAAGCCAACAGTGCAATGATAATCATTTTCAGCACAAGCATCTGTTCTAGGAATCCATTAAAGTGTTCAATAGCAATCTCCGCCTGATTTTGCAAGGCTCAAAGTCGTAATGAGAAAGTCAACTGAATCTTTACTATAAGCTCTTTTTCCAGACAGAGCCAGTCCTAGTCAAATTAATTAATTGTGTAGGATTATCAGAAAACCACACCAAAGACAAGAGATTAATCCTGTCAAGAGTCTCAAAGTGTCATGCCCTGCAAACAGGGACAAGGCAGCTCTATGCCGGACACGGGTGTAGCAATGAACGTTCCAGTCTACCCTGCACAGACCACTGAGATTAAGGTTTTCCTTGATAGAAAACCACTTTGAAGTTCCGGTATTATGCTCCAGCATCTATACTTGATTTCAGTAAATCTGAAACATAGCGTCACAAGCAGAAGGCAGGAGAACAAATAGCTCACTTCATTACATCCATCAATCAAACAGCATTTAAGGCCTGATTATATTCTTCTCCACATTTTAATTCCCTTTCCAGCTTTCCTGTACACCATTAACTGCACTTCTTCGAGCCACAGGAGCCTACAACACTATTAATTCTTAAAACTTGTAATGAAAATGGCCACTAAAATATTTTACCAATTCTCTTTCAAATATTTTGAAGCCAAAAATATCAAACTGCAAAGTCTTCAAATGTGTATATCCAATTTACATATATCTTACCTGACTCTGATGAGTCTTGTTTCCTCCACAGCGACCAATTCCTGTCTCTAGAAACCGCTAATAAAAACTTGTCATTAGGAGAAAATGCCAGTTGAGTAACAGTCAGATTGTGAAATGACAAACTCTGCAGTTTCTTCCAAGAACTAGTGCTCCACAAAATAATTGCGGCGTGTTCTTTTTTAGAAGCCTGTATTGATGGAAAAAATATCAGTGAGAATTAATGAAAATAAATATAGAAGTCACATGTTTCAAAATACTAAGATGTTAGGGGGGCTTGTTTTAAAGCTTGCGATCAAGTTAGAATCAGCTTTCCTCTGGGAAATTTCAAGATTGTTGCACTACTTTCTAGGAATGCTGACAATGTATCAGTAAGAAACTGTTTTATACCTGTATTTGTTAGAATTTATCCTACTAATATCTTCAACTTAATCATAAATAATTTATGAATAATAGCTTTTCTGCATTCACTCTCACCTTTGCAAGGCAACTGTCATCTATACAAAATCTTTCACATTTAAGTGAAAGAACAGAATTCAGCCCAAACAGAATTCTGACTCCTGCTTTGTCAGCCCTAGAAATCTGGTGGCACTTTTCACTAGATGGTGCTAGAATCTTTTCTTACCTTACATGCTGAGGCAATTACAGTGTTTGAATTATTGCAAGCAACACAAAATATTTCATATCCATGTCCATACCTGAAATAAATGTGAAAAGATATTTAACACATCACAGTCATTTTTGCAGTATGTATCAAGGTTCTTAAGTTAATTTAAATCCTTTTTTTTTACCCGAAAAATAAAAGGCACCTGGCAGGAACTTCTCACCACTGTTTCAGTACTACGTCCCAAATAATTCCTAATAATGTTCAGCATTCAATTTAAACATCTGCATAAATTCTTTCATACTTAGGAACGGTCTACAGAACAATCTCTCCAGCCCATCCCACAGTTCTAAAGCATCAGCACTGCCGAAGCTACACTAATGATTAACAAAGCAGACTAAAGCAGCATTTAATGTATTCTTATTTTCTTGTGAAACAATTTTAACACTACCAATAAAAATCAGAAGCCACATATTTGAAGATCACCAAAGAAATACACCACAAACACCAGCCACAGGATGCCTGTTCTGTGAAATACTGAAAGAGGATTTCTGAACTACAGGACAAGAATCACATTGGAAAAGGAAAACACCACTGTAAAAAACAAACAAAAAAAACAAAACAAAACTTCTAGCTTCCTCCAGAAATACATTTTTAATCAGTCTTTGCATGAGTTCTGCTGGAATTCAAGCTCACATATCCAGACTGGGATTTAACTAATAAGCAGAAATGCCACACAGACTAACACAAATTAAAGTCAGTCACCAAACAGACTGGAAGTAGAGTAAAATTGGAGCTGCAGTCTATAAACAATGGACAAATATCGGCTAAATACCAGTTGCTGGGGGGGAGGTCTCCTTTGATTCCTAGCTCTGAAGAGATGGGCAGTTGTCCTAATAAACTCTTTTGGTTAGCACTGTTGCAAAGAAGTTCTTACATGGGATTGATGTTCATGGGATTTCACTTGCACCCAAAACAGCCATCTGTTTAATTGACAAATTACTGTCTATATCTGTTGAACAGAGTTCAGAAGAGTTGCTGCTGGGCAAATCCCATAGACAGACTCCCACACTCATGTTTGAAAACTGGGGATGCACTAGCTTTTCACGAAGAGCAACTGTACCTGGGCCTTCAGGGGGGAGAGGGACTGGTGGCTGCACTTAACTGGAATGTTTATGTCCAAATTTGACTGTATCTTATAATCATGATGGTATTACTCCATGTCTTCCGCTCACCCTGCCACCAGCAGGAGTTTTATCATAATGCTTACCTTTAAAGCACATTCCTGGAGACTATTTTGTAGTGAAAACCATTGAAAGTTTCTAAAACTGTGAAGTATTTATCCCATGAAAGGTATAAATTTCCTGAAATTCAATGAAGGAAATATAACTTGTGGAACAACTTGTGAAACAAGTCCTCTGTCACTTTAGTTTTATCTCCTAAATGTAGTATTGAAGAGCACTTTGACAAACATTTTCAGCTTCTGCACGCAACTTTGTTCTTGCTAAACAGAAGCATTAAAATGTAATCTTTCTCTTTAAAATAAAACCTAAAATACCGTCTTTTGCAAAGTCACATCAAACAGGACTATCACAGGTCAGATCAACAGCCTATATAGCCCAGTGCTGTCTCCAGTAAAGAGACTAAAGTTAGTGGCAAGAGGAGATGCTGTTTACAAGGGTGTATGAGCCTTGTAAGTATAGAAGCTGCAGTACAACCCCTTCCCCATGCCCCATACATGCAATCCAATCCCTTCATTGAGCAGCACAACATCAAAAAAGGTTCACAATGGAGAGAAGCAACTGCGTGAATGAATAATGAAATGACATTTTCAACCTTTATTGGGTTTGTGTGGCACAGTTTTGGTAGCGGGGGGCAGGTAGGGGCTACAGGGGTGGCTTTTGTGAGAAGCTGCCAGAAGCTTCCCCTATGTCTAACAGACCCAATGTCAGCTGGCTCCAAGACAGACCCACTGCTGGCCAAGGCTGAGCCCACCAGCAACAGTGGTAGTGCCTCTGGGATAACATAACTAAGAGGAGGAAAAAGTTGCTGCGCAACAGCAGCCAGAGAGAGGAGTAAGAATATGTGAAACAACTCTGCAGACACCAAGGTCAGTGAAGGAGTAGGAGGAGGTGTTCCAGGCACCAGAGCAGAGATTCTCCTGCAGCCTGTGGTGAAGACTATGGTGAGGCAGGCTGTCCCCCTGCAGCCCATGGAGGCTAATGGTGGAGCAGATATCCATCTGCAGCCCATGGAGGACCCCACACTGGAGCAGGTGGATGCCCAAAGGAGGTTGTGACCCCATGGGAAGCTTGTGCTGGAGCAGAATCCTGGCAGGACCTGCGGACCTGTGCAGAGAGGAGCCCACATTGGAGCAGGTTTGCTGGCAGGACTTGTGACCCCATGGGGACCAATGCTGGAGCAGTCTGCTCCTGAAGGACTGCACCCTATGGAAGGACTCACATTGGAGAAGTTCATGGAGAACTGTCTCTCAAGGGAGGAGTCCCATGCTGGAGTAGGGGAAGAGTGTGAGGAGTCCTCCCCCTGAGGAGGAAGGAGCAGCAGAAACTTGTGATGAACTGCCTGCAACCCCCATTCCCCATGCCCCCCGTTGAGCCTGGGAAGAAGGGAGGGGGGGAGATGTTTTTAAGATTTGGTTTTATTTCTCATTATCCTAGTCAAATTTGATTGGTAATAAATTAAAATAATTTCCCCAAGTCAAGTCTGGTTTTGCCCGTGACAGTAACTGCTGAGTGATCTCCCTGTCCTTATCTTGACTCACGAGCCTTTCATTTTATTTTCTCTCCCCTGTCCAGCTGAGGAGGGGGAGTGACAGATGAGCTTTGTTGGGCACCTGGTGCCCAGGGTCAACCCACCACACAACCACAAGCAATTCTGCCTTAGCAATGTGCAATTCATAGCAATTTTTTATCCACAAGTAAACTGACTGGACTTTCAAAGTGTCCAGACACGATTACCGTAATTTTCTAGTGTCAAAAAGGATCACTCAAGACTTCCAAGTGTATTACGTCAAATGTACATACATATAAACACATATATTTATGTCAACACTCAGGCTTTAATCTCAGCCTGTCACATATAAACTCTCAATGGTAATTTTCCAAGAGGATAAAGATTAGCATACTCTCACAGGATTTATCATAATTTTATTTTAAAGTTATTAGGTTACGTAAAAAAAAAATCAGCAAGTTCTTCATACTAAAACCTACTCAAGCAAACAGTTTTCAAAACCCAACACTAATCCTTCAAAATTTGGTGGCGAGTTAGAGCTGCGAATATACAAATGTCAATGACAAACAAGTTATTTTTAGCAAGTCAGTTCCTCACACTTTTTTTCTGCTGCTATGGCAACTTGAAATCTACATTATGCAATTTCATGTTACTTCTTTCAAGATTATCCTGAGCAAAAAGATCTGAAAGTCTATGAATGCTTTACATCTTGTTGCCCTTGCATAAAAGAATCCCTACCACGTACAGTGTCTCTAAAAACAGGAAAAATTGCTCAGATAAGTCACCTGAAGACCATCATAGAATGCAATTATTTTAATGAATGCAGGATATAAAAGCAGATAGGCAGTTCTCCTGTAGCAGAATATCAAAGATTAACGTCTCACTAGACTTTGAGAAATGTCAAAGGCAAATGAAGAAAAAATTTAGCCTTGGCTCCTTTTCCCTACTTAAAGATCCCTCATCAAACTGCGTATGTGAGCAGGTGCATTAACGGCCATGCATGCACAGGAGGAGAAGTTAACAGAAATTACAAAATACAGATATGGTTAATACCCACCAGTTTCCCTCTTAGAAGCACTTTTGAGTACAAAACACAGTAAAAGAGCTTAAAAGCATACAAAGAAGATTAACTGCCCAGTTGAAGGAAAAGATGAGCTACCACAGAATCTCTCACTCAGTCAAATGAAAGCAACCTGCAAACTGTTTTCCCAAAGATTTGGCGTCTCCCCCATCTAAAGTCACAAAACTGGTAAGGTACAAAGGGACCTGTAATCATCAGCAAAGGCTCAACATTCTTCTTGTTCCTGTCTGAAGCCACTCTTTCAGAAGATTCAGATACATAAATCCTTAAGAGCTTGAGACAATTAATTTCTTTGTGCTATACTTTGAAGATTGATACTAAAACTTTGAAGACTGTGAAAGTGTAGCCTAATGTTACCGGGATCCTTAGGAAACAAATAAGGTGACAACCTTCATTTGCAAATTGTTCTGAATCTCAGAAAAGAAGGAATAAGACACAGCTGAAGAACTCTAAAACCCTGCAACCTCAAAACAATTGTCATGACCACATAACCCTATTATCTTTGCAATCCACAACCCACTCTGTCAGCATTCAATACCCAAACTGGGTTGGTAACCATCTTACTCAACATTCATCACTTTGCACTACCACTAGGCACATCCTATTTTGGCTGCTGCTTCCATCTATTGCACCTCACAAGTCTGTTGTGCTTTAGAGGGAGGCTCCTTCTTTGATGTCTCAGTCTTTACTTCCATACCAGAAAGACAAACTTGATCTGCAAGTCTGTGCCACAAAGTGGAAAGAAGTGGAAAACTCCTTACACAGAGACACCTTCAATACAGGCAAGATTTTAAGCAGATGTGCTGAACAGACAGACATAAAAAAGGCTGCAGTACGGAAAGGAAGGCCCATCACATTCCACAGCACAGAGAAGACCATGAAAATGTGCCAAGGTTCCTTATAGCAGACCAGAAACCTTACTATTCCCTTGGAACAAAGAGGAAAAAAAAAAAAAAAAACAGGGATCGGTACCCTAACAGACCCTCACAAGATAAACATCCAAAGGGACAATGAAAGTCTGATCATTACAAATTCAAAAGAAGAATAGCTTTGTGCTAAAAACATACATATTTCACTGGTATAGAACCAACTAGTGAAATAAAGGTTTGTGACACATCAGTCTTAACTGCCATTTTCTGCATTGTTTCCCAACTTTTATATATATATAATTTATTTTACAAGCAATACACCGCACACGAAGTCAAATCAGGTAATAAAATAGGAAGAGTTACAAGACCATTGTTGCAGTACCTTTCCGGAAAGTTTGTGAATTAAATAAAAAAGAAAAATAAAACTTACAACTTCTGAATTTCAGGCCACAAGGTATTCTGCAGCAAGTGATCCTCTGGGGGAGGTTCTAAAGGACATTTGTACAACATATTCAAAATCAGTAAAAAATAATCTAAAAATCAGCCAAATAATGCTTCAAGTTTATACCCAATGAACCTCTTTCTCTATTTTCTACAATAGAAATGAATCTCATACCTGTAAGAATCAAGGGTTGAAAATAAATCTCAGGATACTGATTTGAAATGGTATTAAATGTTTCTTCATCCTCAGCCGGTTGAACAGCCACATCTCCTATTCAAAGCAAGGACTTCATTAGCTAAAGAGAACGTACTTGACAGGAGGGAAAATATGAGCACTTATTATACAAGTAAAAAATTTCTATTATTTTTTATAATAAAAGGAATTGAAATTAGGTTTTTCTGCTTCCAGAGTTACAATAATATGAATATTAGAATCTAGTTATTCTCCTGCACATGGGAATTAAGAGGAGAAAAAAAAAAAAACCTAACCTTTGGACTAATTCCATTCCGAGAGTGACCTCTTTCCATCAGCACAGTCTCTTTTAGAGATTCTTAAAGAGACTTTGATTTATCTGAAAGAAACAGTCACTGGGAGTTGAACCTGTTCCTCCACAATGTTAAACCTTTTATTCTGCATTTGAAAATGTTTAAGGCAAAAAACTCAGATACAAGTGATGAATTCCTAAATTTAGTGTAGGCCCCTAAACGAAAAGCCATACTTGCAGAAGTGTATCTACAATTTGCAAACTTCAGCAATATTGCTGAGGGCTCAAGTCCTTAGGCTTTAGGCAAAAGTATCAGAAGTAACTGAAATTACTCAGTTAAAGTTAAAATTCAACTCTGTCCTTCACTTTGAAAGTATTATTTAAGAAAAAGGTACAGAACTGGAGAACAGTTGCTCAGACAGAATCTAACTTTTTGCTAGATGTACATTTCAAATACAGCAGTTTTAAAAAAGGAGGTACAGAAAAAGCAGAACAGAAAGACTATCTTCTCATCCATCCTGTCTTCTCTCCCCTTGAAAATGAAATTAGCAACATTTATCTAATTTGAGACTGCTGTCTGATCATCGCTCACCATGAAGATTCCTCTGCAGACTAACCAAGAAGAGAGGTCTGTGGGGCTTTAACTTAAGCCATCAGTGCTGACAGCATTGGGTGAGCAACGGTGGACTATGCAGGAAAGTTTGACAACTTTTCAACTCATAGTGCTGCTTCTGGCTGTGCAACATGAAAGTTAGTTATTGTGTGTGTGACAATACTCTCTGAGAAGGAAGTTTTGTTCCCTCTCTCTGCAGAAGAACTCATGAGAAAGCAAAAAAAAAAGTTTTTGCCAAAATACATTTTATGAGTTACTTCAAGTACAACAAAGCTACTTTTCTCTCACAGAAGGTTTAGGAAAATTTAGCTGCATTGCCACTGACGACCCTGGAGACAAAGCTTATTAAAATGCTTCCTTTTTTAATTCACACCTTCTGATAAAGCTTTAAGCAGAGAAAAACCAGGTCTGACCTTATTTGTAGATTCCAGTGTAAATGGATTTTTACCAGAAACTTTATTAAACACAGAATTACCAGTGCCATCCCCAGTCTCAAGACACTACTCAGTTATTTCTATCATTCTAGACAGATGTTTGTCCTTCCTTCCTTATTCCTCCACAATGCAATCCCCACCACCTCTCCAAGAAACTGATCTGGCACCTCACCAGTCTTTACCGACAGAACATTAGTTACTGTTGGCTAACTAATTCTTCCTTCCCAAATACTTTCACAAAGCATCATTTACCTGAAGAAGTTTTATGGCTATTTTCACTGTAACAGAAAATGTGACTGATCCCCCTCAAAGCAGCATTACTTCTATAAGGCTCTACAGGGGTGCTAACATTTAAGAAGAGTGTGAAAAAGACTCCAGAATGTAGCTTTGGAGGTCAAGGTATTTTACAGAGCAACCACAGGTAGCAACAGGTAGTCCTACTTTAACAACTCTGAACCTAGTTTTCACAGTANGGGCAGGGAGCAGCCAGGGAGCATGGAGAAAACAGAGGAACGATGGCAGGCAGGGGAATATGAATAATATCCTGACCTGGCTACTCCCAGACCCATCACAGGAAAGCAATGAGACCCAGCATCCATGTGAAACGCATCAAGATCAGTCAACAGGAGAGGCTCTCGGGAGCACTGCGCAGACTGAGTGGCGTTACTTCCTAGAGGGGTGTGGGACACAGTATGGAAGGCAGGGAAAGAGCATTTTGGGTTTGCAGAAGACATTAGGGGATATTTACAGGAGAAACCAAAGGCAGAGAAAGGGAGGAAAGACTCTCTCTTTTTTATTTTTAAGCACCATACTTAGGTGCTACCAAAGAAATAAATACGTTGCACAATTTTATTTCTAGATTCTAAACTTGCAGCCAAGCTTACAATGACAGCCCTAACAAAAAGATGTATGCTAAAACAATCATTTTTAAAAAAGTTTCCACATGAAGCACCATCGCCATTATTTCTCATTAGCCATACCTTCAAAAACAGCTTTATTGGATAATCCCAAAGCTGGCACAGTTGCACCTTCTGGAAGATCAGATGATTGCTGAATTTAAAAAAAAAAGGGGGGGAAAGAAAGATTATACACAGATTGTTATGTATGTTCAGATTTCAAAGGCCACAGTTTAAGGAATCCCTGTGATAAAAAGAGACTTTTCTAGAGAAGTGAAGGGTGGTACTTTGAAAAATTCCCAACTCATCCAGAACATACTCTGGACAAAATGAAGACCAGTACTCTGCCAGAAAAAAAAACCCTTTTCTAAGGCCTCAGCTCAAGGGTTTTGCTGTAAAGCATGCATCTTCATCCCTAATTAGAGGTTTTCTTCCACAGTCTTAATTATTCTAGGATATACACGATAATTAATCAACTGATAATTAATCAAACTGCAGTTTTTAACACAATAGGACTGGGAAACAGTCTGTTCCGAGGTGAAATAATAATAAAGCAGCACTTTGTAAAAGGGAACAGAGGGTGCCTGTGCCCACAACTTCAAACACAACCCAGTACATAGCATAGAGATGTGGCTGGAGTACGTGGCTGTTTAGAGCAGCACAGAGGACAGACAAATCATCAGGCAGAAAATACTGCCATAGAGGTATGGGGAAAAATGCCAAAATTTAGAAAGGGTAGGTGAACTTGGGGCCCTTTGTGCAGAGATGGAAAAAGATTAGATTTAATAGCTGTAAAACCCCTTCCTTACAGTGTCTGCAAAGTTCAAAGAAAAACTGTTTTACAGAATTGGATTAATAATTTAGGTGACAACTTAAAATACTATGTTATTTATTTAAATGTTCATAATTTGATGAGAAAATGTATGAGACACACACCAGTCTAAGGCCTATAAAACAAAAACAGTTCTTTGTTACAACCCAAAGTATAATACCATCCCATGGATTTGAACTGAGTATAATCCTATTCAACCCTTTCTGAATATAAAGCTGGCTTTTTTGGGCTTAAGTACTTCTTTTTGGAAGGTGTTTGAGCTAAATTAAGGAAAAGCTTACCCACTTTAATGAAAAAAAAAGCATTCACAGAAAACAATTTCAATAAAGCTATTTAAGAGTAGCTGTATCATTAGAGCTCATAAAGCCTTCCTCTTTAAACAAAGCCCATGTGAAACACTTTGTGATATCATGAATCAAAAAATAGCACTCAGAGGAAGAGCTGATAAGGAAAGTCTACATAAAAGTAAAATAATGACATCTGCCAGCATTATAAAAGCACAATGTTATTTGTACAACATCATTAACGCAAATGCTTACAAAATCTTACAGAATTAAAGTGCTAAACAACTACTTATGTAACTCCTTGCTATCAAAAATGAATAGATTTCTTTCCCAGATGTTTCAATTGTTAAATGAAATGGAAAAGCTAATCCATCTCTGTGACGCTGCACAGAAAACACTGCTTTTGAGACATAAATGCAAAGAGCATGCAAGGGACTGTACAGAGGCAACTATCCTGAATGAGGTCTGCTCTACAAAATGCAGAGAAAAACAGAATTAGATCTTAAAGCAAATGGGGAGCAAACAAAGGATGGCAACTCTGCAGTCTTATCTTTCCACAGAGTAGGAAAGTATACTTAACAACTAAGAACTGGAATGTACAGGCCTCAAGAAAATTTCCAATACCAAGAGGAAATAAAGCATGAGCAAGTACATATTTATAAATATTTATATGTAACAACTAACAACAGTGCTGAAAGCTTTATGCTATTTCCAAGCATACAATTAAAAAAACCAACACATAACCACACAACAATAATTACATCTAGACAAGACTACTACACCCTTAAATTAAGGGGAAGCACATTCCCAGGCTTTATTGTTCGCTTTCAAATAACCAAGTGAGTACAGTAGTCTACTTAGTCTGACTTATTTAAAATTTACCCATACACTTTGCGATCTTCAGACACTAGGTCTTGTTTAGTTTCAAATACAACCTGTGTTATAAGCCACCACTATGAAAATACATATGAAACAATGTACATGGAAGCAAATAGAAGGAAAAGGAAAAACAAGGTTAAGGTTTCAGAACTATTAAAAGAATTTTTATGGAGTTTAGTGCAATCTGACATTTTCTAAAGCATTAATTTTATTTACATTCAAGAGGGCTGTCTTCATTTAGCATTGCTTTAGCACACTTACGTGGGAGCACAGCTTCTCCATTGGAATACCAGTGATGTTACTGAAATTTTCTATAAAATTCTTGGGAGCACGAAAAACTCGAAGCACTTTTTCATCTGCTCCCGATACAAACTGAAACCGGCCGATCATTGCCAGACAACGCATGTCGTATCCATGTACTTGAGGCCTTGCAATTTCATGCCAGGTTACCTAAACAGACATGCAGTTAAAACACAATTCTAAACCAGAGAAGCAGCAAGATTTTGAGTTCCAAAAAAAGTACTAACACTTTACTTGCTGACTTTATAAACATAAAGAAAAGTTAATAGCAACCTTCTACTGACATTCATAAAACTAATGTATGCTCACATGCATCAGTTAAATCCTATTCTTCCACCAAACAATTCCTGTAATTACTAAACTGTGTTGCTGCACTGATATGTTTAAGGCATTTGCTTACCTTTGTTACTAAGGGCACACCACACTTATTTTGACTTCTTTATGCTAGACAGTCAGGAATAGGACATAATTTGCTGAAGCAAAAGGAAGATTGTATGCTACTCACTACTTTCAAAACTGTAGCTCTGAAAGACGTAAAAAAGGTAGTGATAACTACCTTGTTTCCTTCATCTATCTTTCACAAAGCACAGCAGCACTGCTGTCAGCAGGCTACAGGTTCCTACTTCTCCCCTTTCTTTAAATACTTGATTTTAGTGAGACCATTTAATAGAAGCTTTGCAAAAAACTGAAAAAAACCAAAATAGCTTCTTACAGGAAAAACATTTGGAAAATCTTGATGATTTTAGAAGTGTTTTCATTTGAAGTATTAATTTTTTTTCTAGTCTCCTGAAATATTCATATCCACGCTTCAAGTGTTAATCCAAGAAAACCAGAATTAACAGCTGATCAGAAATTACAGAGACAAGTTAGGTTTATAGTCACACTAAGCAAAGAATATTACCAAAAAAGATATTAAATTATTTAAATTGCTTTTCTAAATATCTAATATATTCCACACATGAAAAAAAATGATTCTTCAAAAAAAAACCCCACTTTTTTTTTCTAGAAAGTACACTTTCATTAAAAGATTTTTAGTAACCGTTATTTGCTCCTACTCCTGCATGATACTTATTGGAAAAATACAGTGTGCACTTTTAAGTTAATCGCTAGCAGAATTATAATTAATTTAATCAATTAGAATGAATATAGACCACTTCAGTACTACAATGCTTGGAAAATTGCAGCCAAGCAGAATTTACTTTGTACTAGACATCACAGAAACATAAGGAAAGGCATTACGATGACTGTAAACTGCATCTATCACACTATCACACTAAAAATTCAATTGAGTTTTGAATGTTGAAGCTTCTGATAGAACCTAAATTGGGAGATCCTACAAAATCTCATGTTTTCACAAGGGCTTGATTATTTTCCAATGAGAAAAAAGCATTAATTCTTAAAAAAAAAAAAACACCCCAAACAAAAAACAACAAAACAAGCAGTGCAATAAACCCTTCTTACCCTTTACTAGATGCATCTTCAGGTTTTTTCATTCCTGTGCTGTGTTCTAAAGCATGCAAAGAACCCAAACCCCAAAAGACAAAGAGAGGGCTGCATAAGTCATGCAGTAACCTTCTTCCAGAAAAATCAGGGTGCAAATTTGCATGACAAATTGAAGCTGATTGTTATACCTCATTTCTGATACTTGAGCCCAGTACAATAGCAGAATTGAGATTTTAAGAAGGTATGATTTTTTGCATTTAAGATTTAGTTCTCTTTTTATAGAGAAAAACTGTAATACTAACTTTTCATAGATATCTGAACCATCCATTGTGTCTTGTTAAGACAAACATCAGATGTCACCTGTTGTAATTTTTCAGATGTTAAACTCACTACGGTAAAGAAAGTAAGTAAGGCATTTTAAAAGCCTATGTTGTCTAAGTTCATGAGCAGCAGAACTAAACACCTGGTTTTCAGGGTTTCAGGGTTTGGAAGTCCTGAACACATGCCATTTCTATCTCAACCCTCCACCACTGACAGGATACTACAGCTTTCTCCCTTAACCCATGCAGCAACAAGTATTGATGTTACTTGCATTTACACCTGGTCAAACTAGCCAGGTGGCTGCTCCGGGTCAGAACAGGAAGAAGTAGTACAATAATTCAGTTCACACCAAACTTAGATACAAAGACTGCAATCACTCTGCTAAATCCGTTAATTCAAAATTTCTGGGACAGCAGGAACAGCGGTACAGGTAAATCATACAAATATCAGTTCTTTCAGAAAATAGGATAAAAAATTTAGGAAGCAGCATACATAATAACAAGTGGTACTTCAGTAGGTCACAGAGAACATGCTATCAACAACTCCTTTGAATGCTGCCAACTTACATCATGTGCTAGTCTTGGACTTTGCTCCCATATGTCAAATCCAACATACTATCTTTTCCACAGAGCTGTTGTACCCTCCAGATTGGAGATCAGGGGAAAAGGCAGGGAAGGACACTGGAGACGCCCTTCCTACAAAACAAGGCAAAGCTTCGCACTTGAGCTGGGAATGCCACGACTTCTGTGTGGCCCTGAAGAAGGAAATCAAGGAACTGATGCCAAATTCACTCTCCCAAAAACATGAGACATCCTGTGCTACAGGGATGCCTCTGCTATACTACAGAGGCTTTAATGAGACAGTTGTAACAGCCACGCTTTGCCTCCCCCAACTAATAGCATAGCTTGCACAAGGCCTTATGTGACTTCAATCAGACTAATTTCTGCCGGTTTCCTGAATAGAACATTAGTACTGTTCTGCCAGAAAAAGCTGTATTGGTAGACGAGGAAGACGTATGATCAACTAGAAACAGGAACTTTTGCATTCCTAGACAGGGTTTTCCCCCACCAAAATTTAGACTTATTTTGGAGCACACAAAGTTATTCAGGAATAATTCTTCCTGAAAAGTTGCTTGCACAGGTACCGACTGCACTCATGCAGTTCAGCTAATCATTCTGGCAAAACAAATTATAAACAAAATAGTGTAAAAAAAATACAGTTAGAAGCTTGTGTAGTTTAAGCTTGTGTAAAAAAAAAAAAACATAACCAAAGTTGAGTTTCTTCAAGATTACCCGCAGCAGTACTTAGCCAACTGTTAAACAAGGGCAACAGATGGTTATTAGAATTAGCCATGTATTCCTCCTTCTGAATGACTGCAGAGCCAGGTTTTTAAGACCCTGGAAGAACACTATCTGAAGGTAACTCGGAGGTGAACTCAGGATCAAAGAACAGTCATGCTATGTAATTGCTAAAACTCTGGCACTAGTATTTTTAAAGTGAAAATAGCACATACTGAATGACCAAACCAAGCATTTACACAAGCAGTTTTGAACAGATGATGGCTTGGGGAAATTTAAAGTTTAAGTTCTATTCAGGTGACTTGTTCCAAGCTCAGGACATACAAGCCCTCTTTACCAAGCTCATAAAATCTTTGAAGATCGTACCTCTGTCTCTTGTTTTCTTTTCCATGGAGCGAAGAGTCTAGTAGTTTGATCAGAACCAACACTGATGATAAACTCTCCTTCTGGATCCCACTTTACGTCCTCTACACTGTTAAAATGTCCTGAAATCACAACTTCTGGAGTCCATTCTTTCTATTAAAAAGTCACCAAAGAAGCAAGGAATTTTTAATTGACGGATTGGCATAGTCTAGCAAAAAAAAAAAGTATCAATGTCCTTATTAAGAAAACAAAAAAAAGACATTTGAATACAGCAAATTATTAGATCTCAGAGTGGCTAAAGAGACACAAATACTGATATAGTGCTCCAATCTAAGAGAGACTTGCATTATTGGTTCAGCTGCCACTTCTGAACAAAGCACAACCACAAAGGAGTTCAGTCTATTCCACTGACTTTATGGTTCCCACAGCGAAGCAACATGTTTTAGAGCCTGGGAGATTGCAACCTCCCTTCTGTGCAGGAGTGAGACTCCTACAGAATATTATATTCAGAAAAGGATTATTTCAATCATTAATTTCCAATTGTACTGTTACACTTTTCTATTAACAATAGAACTTACCTCAAGCGACATGTGAGTGTAATTCTTTTAAGTACTACTACTAATAAAAAAACAACATACCTTATTAACTGTAGCCTGTTTCCAAAGGTGTAGTGCTCCATGAAAAGCGTGAGCAACGATCATTGAACCATCTGGACTAAACTGGCAGTCAAAAAATCCAAGGGTATTGCCACCCACTTCACCTACCCGCACCTGAATTAATAATCAGAAGTGAATTATCCATGAAAATGGCTTTCCTTACATATAAACTCATGAGATGAAAATTTAGCTATAGGCAAGAGTTCACATTACACACAAAAACACATTGAAATGATATTTTAATTGCAAAGTTAAGCACTAAAATATCATGGGAATTAAAGCTGCATGCCACTTTAATGGAGCCTCCCTTCATAAACATCTAGGATAGGATCTTGCTTAATCCCCCAGGGGAAAGAAAACACTACACCGGATGAGACAAGAACCCAATCTTTCTATGTTTCAGTCTAGTCTATTGGATACAACAGTTTGTTATCTGTTGCCTCGCTATTGCTTTGTTGCACAAAATGGAAAAAATGGTTCAAAGGAACAGTGGTTCCGAATTATTTTGTTTTTTTCTTAATTTCCAAGACTCGTTACCATATTTCCACTTCCCTGTTTCTCTTCCACGTTTTTAATTACATTAAAAGATTATTATAGTTACATTTTCAAGTTTCATTCAAGAGATAAGACCACAATTCCTTTCAAGCTGAACTCCTAACAATTCCCCCATTATTATACAGCTGCTTTTAAGATCACAATGAAATGAATCTATACCTCATTCTAAATGGCAGTGTGGACTAGCATGTGCATTTTATTAGCGTTCATTCAAAAAATACTGCTTATATAGAAGTGACTTTGATATGCCACACTAGAGGCAGAATTCTAGTCTCACCTCTGAGCAGGGGAAAGATTTTATGAAGACTTCTTTTTCATCATACCAAAATGAAAGAGAGAAAATGGCTCGTTCCCCTTGTGTCCTTCCTCCCTGCAGGCTTCGAGCTCAGTTTCCCTCCCTCAATGCAAAAAGGATTGTTGCAGTTAAAATGTCTGATCTGAACTGCAAGCTGCACATTTGAGGTCTAACCAATGCCAGCAGAATGTAAAAAGAAAGAGTAACAAATTGCAACAAGCTTTATGGCACAACCCATTTTTAGAAGCTTGTAAATTTAGCCACAACTAAGCATTACAACACGAGACAACAAATGGCATCTCTGTGTGATCACCCTATTATGAATTAGTTTCTACTTGAGTAGAAAGGCGCAAAAACTTTTCAATAGAACAGGGGAAAAATTAAATACACCACTGTAATTCTCTTTTTTTTTTTTTGCCCAAGAGAGGATTAGAACTTTCTTTGTGACAGGAACAATCATAAACAACGGTTGGCATAACCCAACACAAACAATTCCAGCTGAACTACTGCAATTTGGAAAAGCAGGTCAACTGAAAACAGAGACATCTACCAAAGCACTAGATAAATCTGGTTGTACTACTTGTTTATTTAGGCTGATCCACATTAGAACAGCGTTCAAAATACTACAGTGAAATGTGAGTAACCAGATCAAATGAAAGAAAAACCTAATGACACAGCCCATGAATAAGTTACTGTGAGCAAAACCAGGCTTGTGAATTGCGCGTCAGCTGCTCTGTAGTAACTGCTTGGGTGCACATTCCCACAAGGATTAACTACAAATAATTCAGGAGGGTCTCTTCCTCTTCTTACAAGGAGTACACAGTGTGTGTTACTATGCAGCATCTGGCTTGCTATACTATGAATGACAGTTGAGCACAAACTCCCCTTAGAAAGTCCCCAATATGGTAATAAGAAAGCAAACAAGCAATTAAGTTCTTATTGCATCACATCATTTTTGACAAAAAGTTTTACTCACAACACAGCATCTGAATGAGTATTTTTGCTTTTGCCTTTCTCTCTAAGCATTTTATAGAGTTTTTGTTCCTTACAGTACACACACAATGCTGGAAATGCAAACTGAAAACAGTACATATTGTGAGAAAGGCTGACACTTGCCTGTTCTAGCCAGACTCCAGTTTCCTTATCAGGTTCCCAGATGATCACAGTTTTGTCCATTGATGCAGACACTATCCTCATGGGTTGTTGCATGCTGCCATCTACAGTACAAGGAAAACCATCACCCTACAACCTATGAGAATACTTTCTAAAATAGTTTGGTCATATTGAAATCCAAACACACTAAGAAAATTGTTCAGCATCAGAGACATGCAATGCAGTACTTAAATGACAGACTTAACAGGCTCTACGTTCTTGCCAGGCATTCATTAGGAGGTATTGTATTTTTCAGCCATAATCTCCCAAAGGAAATGTAAAGCACGTACGTGAGAACAACCATATTCTACTGTTTATTCACTCCAAATCGATATTGAAACAAATTTAATTTAGAGGAAAAGCTACAGCTTCACAGAGAGACTGTGTAGCAGTTCTCATTTCTATTCCTCAAATAAGTTTTTACCAAGATATTTACAGTTTAAAACAAAATAATCTCTCTGCCAGTATTCACTGGTTTTTGTTCCCAAATCAAGTGTTCAATTCCCTACAGACTTCAATAGACTCTAGCACCTTATAATACATACAGTAGTAAGGACTGCTCCCCAAAATGCAGTGAAACACTCCAGACAACTGCCTAACACAGCTGGAATGGGGAAGAGGAAACTGGTTCATCACACAGTTGTGAAACTCATAGGAGAACCACTAAGGAACCTTTCTTGAGAACAGAGATATTGGTGGGCATCTCATGAGGTGGTGTCTTATGTCAGCACCAGACCTCTTACTTTCTGCATTGAGAATATGTATCTCAGATCAGTCTGCCTCTACTGAAGAAGAAAATCTATTTTGGGGAACCCAAGATTGGGCAGAAGCAGAAGCAGATTCCAGAACACCTGGAAAACTCCACGGTCTAACAGGACAGTTTTTCAGACTGCAGCGCAAAGCCTACACGTCTATACTGTTCCTAAACCTTGCTTTAACAGGCAAAATCTTTTATTGGTGTCTAAAAAACAAGAAGTTAAAGAACAGATAACTAAGTCAATATTTCTAAAGCAAGTCCTGTGTCTTCCGCTGCAGGTATTTTGACATTCTAATTGCACCGTACTGTTCAAGTATTGTATATACACTGGCAAAGCTGTGCTTTGTACTGGTGAAGTCACCTGCCATCATTAACTCTATAACATCTCAGAAAAAAAGGCACCTTCGCCAATACAAATACACAAGGGTATTCTGATTGTGCAAGCACGTCAAGTCAAGAATCTTCCTCCCTTACAAGCCAGGCAGACACACACCAGCAAATCAGTACCACAAACAAGGCTGTCAAACTTTAAGGATTTAAAGAGAAAGATAAAGACTAGGGCAAAATGCAAAATTAAACTGTAAACAACTATTTTTCAATGAGAGTCTGCATTAATGTCTAAAGATCCATGCTAGAGAAAACTGTTATGCAAGGAATTCCTGGTGTGTTATATTAACACACAGAAGACTGAAGATTAGTCTTCTGAATGTTGATATTTGTTACTTTGTACTCCAAGAAAAAGAAAGGAGTGCTCTTGAGTTAACGCTTACCTTCTGAAGAACAGACAATTCAAATACATGTATCAAGGTAAACTATTAGAGCTATTAATTCACATTGATTAATTAAACTAATTTGTACTCCATAAACAACAAATCAAATAAAGCCAGCACAGCTCAGTTATTTTATTTCATTCATTAAAGAAAACATGAGTAAAAGGCAACACCATTTACTTATAAAACACTATTTGCAGAACATTTTCATACTCCACAGTGACAAGTGAACAAACAATACAAAGACATGTGACTGTACTCTATGTACACAGCACAACATAACTGCTAAGTGCTTGGTATATTTTTACCTTTGGAAAATGAAGGTTGCCAGTGAACTGCATACACCCAGTTTTCATGACCAGCCAACACAGACTCCAAAGTAATGGCATATGTTGTATCAGTATCTACCACAAATCAGAGAAAAGCACATTTCTTTCTAAAAGCCAAGACAGACCAGGTAATTTCTGATATCTTCCATCAAAAAAAACCAACTGCTTTCATCATCTGCCAACATCTCAATAGCCTATTGACATTGAACAGCTCCTTGAAAACCTACTTTGCCACAAGCCCTGAGTACCAGATTGACGCTGAGAGGTCAGCCTATTGCCTCAGAGTGGTGTCACAGAATTCCTGGAGAACTCTCAAGCAATTTTGAAATAAACACTCTTGACATTGACTCTACCCATACTCAAGCATATTTACATCTCCAAATGACTGTAAATATAAGCATAAACATACTCCAAACAATGAATCAGGATTTGCAGCAAGTAGCATGAGCACTTTTTACACATAACATCATACAAACTTCATTATATCACCTAAGTTGCCTAATGATTTACCCCACAATGTCGGCATTGTGAGCCCCTGATGTTACAGTGCTCAAACAGCATGTTAAATAACCATAAAGTAAGCCTGCACATACTTATCTATTCTCTCCAGTACTTTTCTAAGGTTTAAGTAATAGTAGCACCTCTTAATGCATTGAATTCGAAAGAAAATTAAAGGTATGCTATTAAACTGGAGGAGAACTGCACAACAGCTTACCTCCCATAGACAAATATATCTCCTATGTACTGCATTTGGAATAGGTGTAACAATGCATGTTGATATTAAGCTCTCTCACTGCTTTACCATTTTTCTGTAACACATCATTAACTTTACTTAGTCACAGCTTTAAAACAATAACTACACTTTTTCTAGCAGCTGAATAAAAATAAGGCCATCAAACTGGTCTCAGATTCTTTTAATACAAGAAACAAACCAAACTGGATGGTAACCACCTCATTAGCTCCCCTGAAACCACGAACAGATACACAAGTGAAAAGTTGTGTGAGAGAATTTTACAGCTGTTACCTACCTTTGATAGTAAAAACATTCTCTTTCAGTCTTATGGAATCATCTTCAGCTTCTGGAATTTGCTTTGATTTTGTACACACTTTCCAAATTCTTATCAAACAGTCCTGAGCACAGCTTGCTAAGAAAAGTTCTTCACCTATTTGGTTAAAAAAAAAAAAAAAAAAATAGAGTCATGTTTCCACTGCTTTTTCATTGCAACCACTGCCATGACTAGCCTACCATCTTTCCAAACACACATTACAGCATTAACCTAATTTTTCTTGTTGTACACACTATCATAAACTGCTGTTTTATTTCAACATCAATTCACTCTCCTATTTCAAATTCTCTACTAGTTTATAACACACTGATTATGGACATTTCCCTGCTTATAAGACATGGAAGACATGGTAAATGCTGTATAAAAAAAAAAAACAAATCACAACCACAAGAGCTTAGGCGCTACAGTGCATCAAAGACATCTGTTGGAGGGGTAAAAGAGTAGTACTGTCATTAAACCAGTATTCCACTTTATTCATCTTTCATACTGACCGCAGACTGCCCATTCAATGCTTCTTATCCAATCTTCATGGCCAGGGAGTATTAACGTTTTCTGAAACTGAATAAAATTTCCTGTTACATCATAGAAATGCATTTAATTACCATGTACATATCAGCAATTAGCTTTGGATTTAAGTCTTTTATATTTACAGCTTCCACTATTTGAAACTGGAAAAATAAGCTGCTACTAAGGATTGTGTTTTACCAATAGATTCTAAATAAGCCTTTTCGGTTTTGCCACCATTGGGTAAACAAGTGTCAATTATGGGACTTCCCACATATAAGCCGGAAAGAATGAAAATTTAAGGTGCTCACTTTCAAGAAGCTACACTCTGTGATGCAGATGAAAATTTTTTGAAGTTTATCAGGCTTATAGTGGTACACAAAAAATAATACAATGCAGGAATGACATGGTAAATAAATTCTATTATATGTGTGAAGTGGATGCAACTGCAGATGATGTGGAAAATGAATACAGGTAAAATCAAGTGTAAAAAGAAGAGTAGCTGTTTTGAAATTATTTCAATAATTAGTAATATAATACTATTAATAAGAATTACTTATGGGGCCCTAAGTTTATTGACTAAGTTTCTAAGGAAGGTATACATCAAGAACTGTAACTGCTAATAGAAAACTCTACATGAACACAGGCTCAAGAACACAGGAACGCAAACACAGTCTGGATTCCCTTTTTAAAACTTTCATTAGTAGTATATTGTCATTCATAACATATATAATATTACAATTTTATTTAATTAAGGCACAAGCATTTACTGTTTACTTAGCATTTAAAACATCTCTATTTTTCTTTGCCCAGGAAAAGCCCTAATTCCATGACATTTTTTGATCCCAAGTTGACTTGAAATGTCTGAAATAACCACTACAGTTAAAACATTAGTGTAGTTTAGTATGAATAACTATCACATTATTTCTGGCATAATATTCTGCTAAATTCCTTACCTAGGCCTACTATCATTTAATTTTAACTCTTAGTCTCTGCTATCAGCACAAGTCTGCAACTGAGGTCACTTTTCCTATCCGGGGGGNTCGCTGTGAGGGGGGGGGGGCGGGCAGGAGAAGAAGAAAGGGTTTTTTTTTTTTTTTTCTTCTTTCTCATTGCGTTGCTGCTATTTCCCAAAACCTCTGTCTTCAGCTTCAGAGAACATAGTGAGCAACAGTAACTCACCCAAAGGAAAAATTTGTATGAAAAACGAGTATGAAAAAAAACACAGTCAGAAATCAGTGCCTCTCTCTTTTCGGTCCAACATTCCTGATATTCTCAAAAATCACCTTCCCATCAAACAACGTTACTCCACTTCTTGCTGTGCATTTGCAGTCTTACGGTACAGAACGATCTATGTACGAGATACATGACCAGAATAGCTTAACAGAAACTTCTAAATCAGAAAGTTTTGGTCTTAAGAATGTGTTCTCATAGCCACCTAAGCCTCATTTGGCTAGTCACTTCTGCACTGACTGACACTTCTGGATGATAGAATCAGAGAAATGTTTAGGTTGGAAAAGACCTTTAAGAACAGCAAGACCAATTGTTATCCTAACACTGCCAAGTCCACCACTAAACCATGTCCCTAAGCACCACATCTACACATCTTTTAAATACCTCCAAGGATGGGGACTCCACCACTTCCCTGGGCAGCCTGTTCCAATGCTTGACAACCCTTTCGGTGAAAAAATTGTACCTAACATCCAATCTAAACCTCCCCAGCGTAACTTGCCATTTCCTCTTGTCCTGTTGCTTGCTACCTGGGAGAAGAGAACGACCCCCACCTCGCTACAACCTCCTTTCAGGTAGTTGTAGAGAGCGATAAGGTCTCCCCTCAGCCTCCTTTTCTCCAGGCTAAACAGCCCCAGTTCCCTCAGCTGTTCCTCATAAGACTTGTTCTCCAGGCCCCTCACCAGCTTCATTGCCCTTCCCTGGACACACTCCAGCACCTCAGTGTCTTTCTTGTAGTGAGGGGCCCAAAACTGAACATAGGATTTGAGGTGGGGCCTCACCAGTGTCCAGTACAGGGGGACAATCACTCCCCTAGTTCTGCTGGCCACACTATTTCTGATACAAGCCAGAACGCTATGGGCTTTCTTGAGCACCGGGGCACACTGCTGGCTCATGCTAAGCTGGCTGTCAACCAACAGCCCCAGGTCCTTTTCTGCCAGGCAGCTTTCCAGCAACTCCACCCCAAGCCTGTAGCACTGCATGGGGTTGTTGTGACCCAGGTGCAGGACCCGGCACTTGGCCTTGTTGAACCTCATACCATTGACCTTGGCCCATTGATCCAGCCTGTTGATCCACATCCCTCTGTAGAGCCATCCTACCCTCAAGCAGATCAACACTCCCACCCAACTTGGCGTTGTCTGCAAACTTATTGAGGGTGCACTCAATCCCTTTGTCCAGGTCGTTGATAAAGATATTAAACAGAACTGGCCCCAATACCAAGCCCTGAGGAACACCACTTGTGACCAGCCACCAATGAATTTAACTCCATTTACCACAAGTCTTTGGGCACAGCCATTCAGTCAGTTTTTAACCAGCAAAGCGTACACGCATCCAACCCACGAGCAGCCAGTTTCTCCAGGAGAATGCTGTGGGAAACTGTGTCACAGGCTTTACTAAAGTCTAGGCAGACAACATCTACAGCCTTCCCCTTATCCACTAAGCGGGTCACCATGTCATAGGAGATGAGGGTAGTCAAGCAGGACCTGCCTTTCATAAACCCATGCTTGCCTGGTTGTCCTGTATGTGCCATGTGATAGCACTCAAGATGATCTGCTCCATAACCTTCCCAGGCACGAGGTCAGACTGGCAGGCGTGTAGCTCCTCAGATCCTCCTTCCAGCCCTTCTTGTAGATGGGTGTCACATTTGCTAATCTCCAGCCAACTGGCACCTCCCCAGTTAGCCAGGACTGCTGATAAATGATGGAAAGTGGCTTGGTGAGCACTTCTGCCAGTTGCCTCAGTACCCTTGGGTGGATCCCATCCAGCCCCATAGACTTGTGTGTGTCTAAGTGATGTAGCAGGTTGCTAACCATTTCCGCCTGGATTACGGGGGCTTCATTCTGCTCCCCGTCTGTCTTCCAGCTCAGGGGGCTGGGCACTCTGAGAACAACTGGTCTTACTATTAAAGACTGAGACAAAGAAGACACTAAGTATCTCAGCCTTTTCCTCATCCTTGGTCACTATGTTTCCCCCCACATCCAATAAAGGATAGAGATTCTCCTTAGCCCTCCTTTTGTTGCTAACATATTTATAGAAACATTTTTTATTATCTTTTATGGCAGTAATCAGATTAAGATCTAGCTGGGCTTTAGCCCTTCTAATTTTCTCCCTGCATAACCTCACAACATCCTTATAGGCATCCTGAGTTGCCTGCCTCTTCTTCCAAAGGTCATAAACTCTTTTTTTTTTTTTTTTTCCCCTCCTCCTGAGTTCCAGCCAAAGCTCTCTGTTCAGCCAGGCTAGTGGTCTTCCCCGCCAGCTCATCTTTCGGCACATGGAGACAGCCTGCTCGTGCACCTTTAAGATTTCCTTCTTGAAGAATGTCCAGCCTTCCTGGACTCCCTTGTCCTTGTGACTGCCTCCCAAGTGACTCTGTCAACCAGACTCCTAAACAAGCCAAAGCCTGCCCTTCAGAAGTCCAAGGTGGCAGTTCTGCTGACCCCCCTCCTTACTTCCCCAAGAATCAAAACCTCATTTATATGGTCTTTGACATAATGACCATATTTTACATTCACAAAGGTTATCTGGTAAATTTATTCCCAACTGAAAGATTGGTTCAGGCTGAACTGTTGCTAACCTTCTTGTCTTTTATCGTTCCTTTTATGTTAAACAGGTGTGTAGCTCCTGAAACTTGACTTTAATTTTAATACACATCTAATAATTTTCCTGTTTTTAATTTCAAGGTGTTGTGTTTTGGGTTTTTTTTTAATTAGCCTCATTGTCTCACATCAAAGAGAACTATTAAGAAAAGCAAACATTTGTTTTCTCTTTAAAGAGTAAAACTAATTACTTTGAGGTTATTAATACCACCTAAGTCATTTCCTAAATAAGCTTTTAGGCACTACTTAGCCTTAAGTCAAGCATGCAGTTCTGTGCTATAGAACAAGCATGCACACAAAATTTTCAAGATATTGTTTCCCATAAAAATAAAATTGTCCACTGAACGCCTTCTGCTTGGGATTTTTGTATTGTTTTTACTATCTTCTTTGAAATCTATGTCTCCTGGAATCACATATGCAGTTTGTTCAGATGTATTCTGTTCTAAAACTGCATCAATTTAAAGCTGCTTGCAGATGCACATCATTATTTTTAAATTATTCAGTCAAAGTTTTTCTCATTGCCTAGGCAATATTTACAAGTATTTTGATCTGTCATTCTTCTCATTTTTACAGATTTTGTTTCTACAGTCTTATATTTCTCCTTCTCTACTTCAGTTTTCCCCTTGGTCCTCACCGGATACGCAAAAAGTTACAGTACGAACAGTTAAATCTAACAAAAGCTCATGGTCTGACTCACCTACTTCACAGGTTTTCCCATACCTTTTAACTAATCTCTGAACATTTTGCACAGCAGCAATCTAGTCTCTTTTCTTTTAGGAAAAGAATAAAGCTGTTCTGTAGATAGCAGAATTAATGAAGCCAGGTTGTCTGTGGACATGCCCAGCACACTCTGCACAACTAACTCTGCCCATACTTTGGTTACACGTCCTTCGGGACCAGGCTGGTAGTATTGTCTGGCAAATTTGGCAACAGAGATCCAAGTCTTCTCAGTTTTTCTCCACCGGACATCCAAGGTGATATCCCTCCTCTACCTAGCTGTTAATCTCATCAAATTAGAAAAAGCCTGAATTACCTTTGAGTCTCTTATTGAACTTTTCAATTAGGCCAAATTATTTGGGGGAAACAGTCAAACATGCACTGCAAAACCTTCTCACAGAAACTAAGCTCAACATAGAAATGTCCTGTTTTAAAGCTCTATTTTGATCCTCTGCTTTACTTACTTCCTCTCCGTAGGCCTGCAATATCTCAAGCAGGAAGACAGATAATGATTTCTGAAAGATTTTTCCCTCGGTACTTTTATAAATCAATACCCTCTTTCAAGAACTCAGAAAAGCAAAGAGTTCATTTTCTCTCTACTGCTTAACACAGTAAGGGATCTATGGGTAGAGATTCTTAAAGGATTTGAAGGCTGCCCACTCAATTTCAAAAACCAAGCCGTTTTTATGAATAAATATATTTCAACTGTAAAATTAATGAGTTTACCAAAAGGCAGCCTGAATCAGCTAACCAAAGATGCCTCGTCTTCCCTCAGAGTGTAACAATGCCCTCCAAGTTTCATTAGAACATCCTGTTATGAACTTACTTTCTACCTTTGGGTTCATACAATTTTTTTTAAGGTGTAACTAAAGAAAGAGGTTTCCAAGAGTCCCAGTTAACAGGACAGAGCTACAGGCCCTTACCAGTGAAGGAATGACACAGAAGCTTAGATTCTAATCACTCTTCTACACTAAGTTCTATTAAAAAATGGCAGGACAAGAGTAACTCTTCCTTCAAGTACCTTTAAAAGTACTACAGAAGCCATAAAAAAGGTGTCAGCAGATACGACAGAACCTGAGTAAAGAGAAGAACCTCCCTTTAGCAGCTAGGAAGGAATTAATGTCAGAAGGCTCAAAAGGATGTTTTCATTCTGTTAATAGCTGTAATGCACTACACAGGCACTTTCACTCCACATGGAATCCAATTCGGGCTCTTCTCTTTGAGGTCTGTACAGTCCACTTACTTAAGAAAGATGTTCTGGAAAGTTAAGATAGACACCAACCAGAAGTCCTACCTCATTTAAAAAAAGAGAACCTCTGAACGCCAACTCTGCCAGGACATCTGGTGAAAATACTTCCTAAAATTGAAGGTGTGAAAAATAACTCGTGGAAAGTAAGACAAAATTCCTCACCCCTTGTAGGAATAGTTTCCTACCACCAAAAAAGACAGCACCGTGAACTTGCTTACAAAGCTGAAGATGGAGCTTGTTTATTCCAGTTACCTTCCTTTATCCTCCACAGATTGAGTGCATTTAAGAATGGCTAAGAATGTTGTTATATTCAAAAGTCTGGTCAACAACTAGCAAAATAAGTTATGTATCTCTGAACGTTTTTGGCAGTCAAACTGCATATTATTTGTTAATCTGTACCATACAAGAAAACAAGTTCCAAATTTTGAATAAGGAAAATCAACTGCACAGCCCCTGAGATAAAAGTCTTTCTTTAGCACACTGAGAATCATGAGTGGCATTCTGCCACTGCTAATTCCCAGAGAATGTCATTAAACTGATTTAATTCATGAGCTACATAGAAAAAAAAAAAAAGCACTAAGAGAGCAACCCTTCTTCCCCACTTAGTTGTCAAGAAATCACTGAACATAGCAGATGAAGGATGAAGATTTTATTTTACTGATGACAAAAAAAAACCCTTATTGGATATGGCAGCGTGAACAGACAAAATTATCTATAAAGTAGCTTATATCTCTCTCAAAAAGCAAAAAGGAGTATCTATTCTTTAATCTCTAAGGGGACTGTGTCTGAAAAAGTCCAGAAGAGTAAGTGTGTCATACATCAGTTTCAGTGGGGGTTTCTGAATGGCAGGTTCATTGGTGTAATGCAGGCAGTGTTTGTGGTTTGAGGGTTTTTTAAGGGAGTGATAGAGAGAGAGAAGTGACATTGACTTCTGTTTTGGAAAACAGTAATTCAACACATGCTTCAGAGTCTAACAAAATTTCTGAAGAGATGCAAGAGAGGACAGAATCTCTTTCTAGTGCTCCAGAGGAACATTTATCTGTATGAAAAACTAAAGACTGCCAGCTTCCAAATAATACACGAAAAATGTGTGTAGAAGATCAGATACTCCTTTCGACCTTCACAAGCATTCAGCACAAAGGGCATACTTTGCAACAAACATACAATTCCACAGATAGAAATCATCAGGTTTTTTATAAGAATTTGTAAGCTGAAAGTAACATTATTTCCATATGAACAATTCAATTTGAACACAGGTAGTTGCATGTGATGGCTATCTAGAGACAGATAGCAGTTACTGAAGAAAATAAAAATCTGCAGCACCTATGAAAAGAAAAGAGCTGGAAGAACTGAGTAATGTCCTGGGCAAGGGAAAAAAAAAAAAACAAACTGTAATTACCTGACCATTCTGCTGTATAAACAGACTGATTTTGCAGTCATCACTACCGCAAGCCAGTATTGGTACTGGAAAGAAAAAAAAAAAGTCTTCATTGGTCAAGTTACAAAATCTAATATTCTAAGATATGAAAAATTATATAAATCATATAAAAATCAATATAGTATCAATAAATATATTAACATAAACAGGCAAGCATAATAACACTTTATGTTTTCTAAATTAGACACCTAATACTATTTAAAATAAACTAATATCTCAAGAACACAAAACTCAGAAGTTATTTTGGTATGTAAATAATTTCTACAAGTACTTAAAATGCTAAACAGTAGTTTCCTTCAAGTTCACGTATCTGCAGGAAGTTCAAGTACTAGAGATTTTTAATTAATTATGTTAATTTTATTGATATCAACAGGCATTTGCTCTATATACAAACGCAGCAAGCAGCAAAATGACTTGGAACTAATACAGTTCAAGTTCCTGAATCAACTGAAATAGGTATACAGATGAAGTTAGTATAATTATTACACAGCAAATAAAAAGACAGACCAAAAAAGAAAGACAGACCAACATTCACTGTACACAAGGATATGAAAGCATTTAACTATTATACACCTACTCAAGTCTTGAGCAGTAATTTACTTCTACCAGCTATCTAGAACATATGTCTATTGAATCAAACCAGATAAATTTATGTCTAAGGGGAAAATAAGAGAAGTTAGGCAGTTCATTTTCTCCCACAGATTATGATGGGGAAAAATAGTTAACCCTTACTCCACTCTTCTTGGGTCATAACGTAGTACTGCTAGAGACTAAATCGTAAAAGAAAAAGAATTAATTAGAAAATCATGAAGAAATAAGTTATCGGGGCTAGACGTTTGCATTTCTCAAGTCTGGGTAGAAAACAAAATACTAAATTTCACCAAAATCAACTACTTCATTAAAAAAAAAACCTAAATGCCACCCCTTAATAGAGATAATTTTATCTTTACTATGAACAGACCAAAAATCCACTTGAATATTCATAGTAAGTTTATGCTCTATGCCGATTTCCTCTTTCTGCCTGTGCCAAATCTGTGCCTAGTTATCTGCTGCTAATCTCACACTTCTAAATTGCATTTCATATTCTTACACCTCCATCACTCGCTTCTTCTCTCCAACCTCTAAGTCACATTTCACCTCCATCTCCTCCTTGCTTTACACGGGGCCAAAAAAGACTGCTTTGGACTGGAGGTAACGAGCTGTTTTGAAAGACGTGGTCTTCAGGTCCACAGAAACTGGGCAAGTGAGTTTTTCTTCCACAAAATACAATACAATGCATGTTCTCAGAGCCAGCATCACCCTTCCCTGAGAAATACAGTTTATTGGCCATTACAGTAATTATGTACTTACTCAATGGAATAAAAGTTTGATTAATAAAACCAAGAAAAGAATTATGATCCGGTTGCTGTATCAGACAAATGCAAGTACTTTCACTCAAAAAAATCTATCAAGAAATATATAATCAGCAAAAACAGACTAGTACATAGTTTTTCACATAAACGCTCTAGAATTTGGATGTCATTGAGATAAAGTCCTGCAAAGGAAATAGAAAAAATGAGTTGAAAGCTATGGTCCAATTGTAATGAGGACAGTGTGATCAGCACAGCTTTTTCAGGTTCGCTCGCTCTTTTTTTTTTTTTCCACCTGTTGCAATTCAGTTCTGAGGAGACAATTCCTATTTATTAGAGGCTGAGCTACAGCACTACCGTTATCCAGGTGGCAGGAAGAATCACAGTGTATGACAAAAAAGCTGATCAAGATCCGTAAAATATTCCCAGCATTTTAGAAGCAGGCTTTCTGCAGACACTGCAAGGCAAGAAGCAACCAACCAAAACAAAAGCTCTTCTTCAAGACTCAGAAAACAACTGCAAAGAAACTCCTTAACTAAGAGGCTGCCAGTAAAGTGCTTAAGCTATATCCCAGCTGCAAATGCTTGCTTGGGATTTTATGAGCAGTCTATTGACTTTCCCCACTTGACTTCTTCACAAAAATAGTTCTTAACTTTTTTTTTTTAAATCATTTATTTTCAAGGGCAATCAGTTAAAATACTGGGCATCATGAACTCCAATGTCTTTTGAAAGTTAAAGCACCCATTACATATGAATCCGTTTTCAACGCAACCTGTAAATGTCTCTGCTTGGTGAAATTAGAGGTTAGTGTAAATACTTCTAGCTCAGGAGAGTAGTATGCGACTTTCAGAAAAGTAATTCTGTATTTAATTCCTGACTTCAGAACTGCAGATTGTCCTCAAGAGAAGAGATTCTTTAAATCTTAATACAGCTGCCAACACAGCCTTCATAAAGATTTCAGAGCAACTCAAAGTTATCATAGGTCATTTTTTGCTGAAGCTCATTAAAATTCCAAATTACCATTACAGATTAATGTTTCTGACAAAACGATCAGCAGTGAGATTTTTAATAATATATTTTGAGCTACTTTATTTAGACTTCAGAATTAACATACAACTGGTTTTGTTCAGAGGAGTATGGGCTGCTAGGACAGATTTAGGGAGAAAACACAGAACATGGCTATGCTATATTAAAAACCCTTTTATAGATTGCTAGGGGAAACATTTCTAACCATACATTTACGGTTCAAAAATCTAAACTGTTTCTTGACACTTTTAGCACCACAGATCATTCATATTGGAACCAGCATTAAAAGCATAGATGTATAGGATCTTTTTTCAAATTTCTGTACAAAAACTATGCAAATAATTTCTCATTGAAAATAACTGCAGTTCTTCAGAAAAGTAAAGTACTCTTTTTCAGGTTATGAGCACTGTGCTGTTTTGGATAACTAATCTGAATTGGGATTGGAAGAGGCCACAATAAAGGACTGTCCTGCTCTGAATGCAACTTTAAGCAACACTGGGATTTAGGGACTCTGGGAGATTTTCACAACAAAACAAAATGCTTGCTATTCCACCATTTAAAGAAGCTTCAAGCACTCCATGCAATTTTGGTTTCAGAAACATTTAGTGCTAAGAATTAATATGACAATCTTCATGTAATGTTTTTCCAAAATGAATGGTCGCTTCTCTTACATACAACATGATTTCAATGTTAATCAGATGCACTACTCTAGAGAGTTACAGCGAGAATTTCTTACCTGCACAGTATCATAAACAAAGAAATAATCTATTGCTTTGCAATATGAATTTTATACTCACTAAACTGGCACCACAGACACTTCACTTCTAACAAAAACTCACACTGGAGGTAATGATTTTAATTTACCCTCAAGCCTTTTAACATCATCTCAACAACCACCTGTTAGTACTTTTACAGGAAAAATGGGGGGAGAGGGAGAGAGAGAGAGAGGTTTAAAGTTCCTCAGCAGTGCAGATGCTGCTTTTGAATCAGACACAGTCTGGAAATGGACATCAGCATTTCCAAATGGGACAATGCACCTTGATAGATCTTTCATACCTCCCAGAATTACCACACACCAAAGAGTAAAAACAGCTTCTGTATAAATGCTCTGAAGGCATAAAATCAAGCAACACATCACCGCGGAACATGTGGAACACGCAGCAAATAGTTGAAAACTCTAGACACATCAAGAAACTTTAGTACTTTTTCTCTTTGGAGCCTGGCAAACCTCCATCCAGGTAGAAGGCTCTAATGATACTTAAACACAAATCTAATTCAACATATGTATCTGGTTCAAGGATACATTTAGGTTGTTGTTATTTTTTTTAAAAAAAAAAAAGCTTTTACAGATTTGCAACATGTCTACGGCAGGCTACAAAATCTGAACGCTTATGTTAATAGAAAACTAAAAACCATACTGAACAGTCAGGTTAAACTTGTTCAGCATCTCATTTTTTTCACATTTAAGACTGAACAGGTGATAAGCACTGCTTGTTAATTTGTAATTTTTGATGCAGGCCTGCAGATTCTTTTTCTGGATCTTGCCCTTCAATCCAAACAAGAACAAACATACATGGCAGCACCACAAGGAGGGGGTGAAACTAACAGCATCATCCCATCCTGTTCACTTATAGCCCTAGTACCCCCTTTTTAAGCTCTCTGTCAAGAGTTCAACTAAAGAACTCCATTTGAGCATCATTTTGAAGACACTGTATCCAGCCAGTATTTTTCTAATTGCTAAGGAGAGTTCAATGAAAATCTTTACATACAAGCAGCAGCTTAGGCTGATTCTGTAGAAAACAAAAATATGGTACAAGGGCCTGGAGTCAGTCAAATGCAAAGCTATTTGGGGGATTTCTTAGATTTTACGTTTCCTGCATTGATATTCAAGATGTGCAGCTGTACTTACCATTGCTGCCAGGCAAGAAGGATAAGCAGACATCCAAAACAAATCCATTTCCAAACTGCAGAATTTCAATGCATTTAGCTGGAAAACAAGAACAGACAGCGTTGATCTCATTCATCGTATTACACTGTCATTTCCTACTACATTATGTAGTTAAAATTTCCCTTTCAATTTTATGTTAAACAGTTAAAAAACTACTTTTTTCAGAAGGCTAAATAATGTTATCTTCTGTGGGGCCACAGAAATTCATCCAGAGTTAGCTGAGTTCGAAAACAAGTCACTATTCTCCACTGAGTATTAAAGTTGTACAGCTTCACTGTGGTAACACATCAGAAGCAATAAATATTGCAAATTATATCCTGTGGCAACAGCATTCACTACACAGGAAGCTAAAACTGAATCCATTTGCTAGAAGAACAAGTAGACAGATAAGCAAAAACCTGCAAACACCCCTGAGATCCTAGAAGCAGTTAAACTGATAAGCCATCAAGACCAGAGTAACCAACAGGATAGCAGAAAAACCTCTCTACAGAAACACAATTGGTCCTTCCATCACTGGAACGCACAACAGCAAGACAAAAATGAAATGCCAGGACTTCATGGTGTTCTTTGGGAGCATGAGAAATGCCTCCCAGAACATGGGACTGAAGATTGGCAACTTCAACCTACTTCTCTCATGTAGGCAGGGCAACATAAAATCCTCAAGTACACCAGATAAGGAAGAAAGTATCTCGAGAGATGCAGTCAGTACAACTCAACTAGCAAATAACACTTTAAATCTAGATTATCCACCCTATTTATTTCTTACGTATTTCAACGAGCTGTTCTCCCACGTGTGTATGCAAAGGCCTACTTCACAAGAATGTCAAGATTTTACTATCCCAAACTTCATTGAACTCAAGTCAATAGTAACGAACAAGTGACTACTTGAACCTCACCTTTCTAATGACAGCATTAATCATTTTATTAAGTGATTTTACTTCACACGCACATGAAGCTAGTCTGCACCCATGTTACAGGGCAAAATGATGGTTCAGATTATCAGATTCTGAATACATATTAAAAAAGAAACAAGTAAATTCATCACTGATGAAAAACAAAGATAAATCATTCTGCAGAACAAATCTGACCCAAAGCTGTTTAACTAGTAAAACCCTCAGCTTTCAAAGAGCAATACAGTGGTTTGATGTACCAAAGTTTGAAGATAAATCAATGTAGTCGCATTAAAAGATGCTAGCATTTAGCCAAGTATTTCAATGGATAAGCATTCATCATTTTTATTAAGCCAGTATGTTGTCCATAATGTCAAAAAAAAGTTACCTTCTGAACCATGCCGAGACCAGATTCTCACAGTAGAGTCAGAAGCTGCAGAAGCTATCAGTAGATTTAAGTCAGGTTCATCTGACTGGTAGACAGCATCCACAGCACAAACAGCTTCAGCATGGCCTTCGAGCGGAATGCTTTTCACAAGCTGAACACGTCAGAAAGTTTTATAAAGTTTTAAATTCCAGTAACTTATCCAAGAGAATTCTTAAAGCCATTTTAAGAAATAAAATAATTTAATACTGAAAATGAGTTGTATACCTGTGATGGCAGAGCATCTGCCAAGCTATGCTTTAGCTATAGCATATTGAAAGAAAACACAGAGAAGGGATACAGCAGTAACAACTTGATAAGATTTTCTTCAAAGCCGAACAGAATTAAATGTTCCTGTGTACACTATGCAAACCTCACCATTCCTTTTGGAAAGCTGGAAATAGTACAGAATTTAGGAAGAGCAATTTTCTTTCTTTTTTCTCCTTCTTTTGCCCCTCACGCTAAGGAACATCTCATAAAAGTTTGGAGAACCTTAGTGAAGGAGACAGAGCAGAGAACACAATGGAATAAGTAGCAGCTACAGCAGATCTAGCAGCAGTATTTAGTGTGTTCTTGCAAATCAAAACAGCTTTCTACTCCTTCAAAATACCGACATGAAAAACAAATTTGGACTTAAGTATTTGCTTTCTTAATGAATCAATACAGGTGATTCACTTTGTAATCTGTTCCTTATAAACACAAAGAGCAAAACAAAAAGCTTTTAATTCTGTGACCAGAAGTTGTCCAGCATATATCTGAATTTTGTCATAAATGCACTTGACATTTCTTTCCAAAATAGAACACGACAGGCCTCAGTAAGAATTTTTGATTGATCTGATACAGAACTCTGCCTGTTTTTAAGAATTTACACTAGTCTAGAAGTGTCATTAAAACGTGCAGGTTAGGCGCATTCTTTTTAAAAGACTGCCATAAGGCTGTACTCCTCATCAGCAGAACTTAATAAAGAAATCTGTAAAGTATTTTAAATAAGTATGTAAACAGTTACAATAGAACAAGATGAGAAGTTATTTGTTTCTGAGAACATTCCTCCATCAAACACGCCTGGTAACAAGTACTCTTGGTGCATTTCCCCCTCGTATAGATTCTCATGCATTTTGAAAATGCCAAGTCTAATCCAGTTTGAGACAGCCTATGAAATGGGTTACCCACACAGCCATTCACAAACCAACACCTAATATGGAAGATTTTAAAAGTCAGATGAAAAAGGTATTCTAATTTGTTATCTAAATTCCAGTTCATTCTGAAGTCTCTTTTACACCATACTCCATATTTTGCTTTACATTTTTACAGCATGAGTTATAAATTAACATGTCTCCTTAATATTCTCATTTTCACTGACAAAACTCTATTGTTGCACAGATTTTTTTGGTTTTGTTTTTTGGGGGGTGATGGTATTTATTTTGGTGGTATTTTTTAATACCTACCCCAACTTGTGCATCATTCTGGTAAGACTACCTATATACAATCACTACACTGTTACACAGGTTGACTGGAAATCAGTAGAAATGAATATAAAGAAATGAGGAAGAAGTGTACAGAAAAACAAACCTCATAGTTTGAAGATTTTTAAGGCAGCTTAAATAAAAGTCATCAGAAGGCTGATGACTCAAAAATGTACAAACGGCATCTTTTAGACATGACTAGACAAACCCACCTGATGACTGGTTAGCTAATTTTTTAATGAAGGCTGATTTGAAAGAGATAAATTACAGAAAAGAAGAAACAGTGTTTAAAGTAAAACACAGCGTGACACAATATCAGCAATTTGAAGGAGACACAGGGTTGAATAGTCTAGGTAAAACAAAGAGGTATGAACAAGAAATATAGACAAAACAGATAATTTGTGGTATGCAAGAAACTGGAGAGGGGGAAGCTCTAAAAAGAGGTTATTCCTGCTTACCTGATTATTCCACGTTCCTGTTCCACACCATTCCCAAAGAATGAGTTTTTTATCAGATCCACCAGAAATTAACTCTGTTTCAGAAGCTAAAAATACATTTTGGTAAGTTCTTTGAACACTTACTTTATAACAACAGTCAACAACATAAGCAATTACATTGGTTACTGCTCACAAAATATCACATATCAACTGTAAGCAAAGTACCCATCAAAATAAAGTATGGCTAATACGAGTGGCACTATAAAAGACAGCTTAAGAGCAAATGTATTCTCTTTCTGTTGTCTTAGAGAAAAGTCACAGAAAATTTAAGAGCTCTGTATGAATGTAATGAATATATCTTTCAAAAGAGATTCTCAAATCCAAGAGTATAATTTAGCATTTTCTTTTTTTGGTTGGTCTTTTGGGAGCAATAAAGCAAGAGAAATCTAACCCAATGGAATTCAAAGCTTCACATGAAAATTTAATTTCCAAGTTCCCTGAAAACAATTTATTTCAATCAGTTTTCAGAAGAAAACGTTTTAGTGCAACCAGCTGAAAGGATGGCAGTTCATATCACTATAAAAGTGGAATATTTTCATCTCAGTAATTCCCCCCCCAAAAAGCAACTGGCACATAACATTAACAGTCTAATCAACAGCCCCATTTCTCTGTGTCACAGAATTTCTAGAAATGCCCAAGGGCAAGAATACATCCCTTTGAAAAGTCTGCACTAAGTGAGTTTAAAGCCTGGAATTACTACCAAGCAAACACCTCACAAGGGTCTCAAACATTTTTCTCTTAAAGGATTATGTTTTCGTGGATGTGACCTCTATGCAACTGACGGTTTTATAGTATGAGATTTCTTAAAAGGCACTACAAAGCGGTTTACAAAGCCAAAACACGCAAAACTCCAACCCCTTACAAAAGAGCCCAGTGGCAGCACAAGCATCACAGCCGCCGATCTGTCAGAGCCACCGCATCCCCTGGCAAAACAGCCGCCCGGGCTGGCCTTAGCTGCGGGGCCCGGAGAAGACACACCGAGTGGATCCCCTCGCCTACCGGACCGCTCACCTGAGTTTGGCGGGTGAGATTCCTCCCGAGCCACCTGTTAAAATCCCTGCTGGGAAACTGGGCTTAAGGCGAGAGGATGCGCTGGAAGCGCTGCAGCTCCCTTTTCCCTGCAGCTCCTCGTAATTTAGACCGCAGCCCCTCTGCTGCCGACCTCCCCCCCGGAACCCCCCGCCTCACCTCCTCAGGGAGGAGCAGGGCAGCACCGCCCGTTGCCCCGAGGGGAGGCGGCCCCGGCCCCCCGCCGTGGGGACAGGGAGAAGGGGGAGAAAGGCCGCGCTACTCACCGCCGTCCCGCCGCCGGACCCAGCGCACGCAGTTCACCCTGCCGGTGTGGCCGCGGAGGGCGGCGGCCGCCCGCCTCGCCTGCGGAAGAGGGAGAAAGCACCCAGCGTGAGGCCGCGCTGCCGGCCCCGGCCCCGGCCCGCCCCACAGCGCCTCAGCTCACCGCCGGCTCGTAGAGGACGACGTCGCGGCAGCTGCCGAAGGCGAGGAGCCCCCCCCGCCCCCAGGACACGGCCCCGCCGCCCGCCCGGTTAGCGCAGCAGGCGACATGACAGACTTCCACGGGCGCCGCCATCTTCCTCCCCGCCGCGTGCGTGACCTC
>VUYV01000055.1:4765352-4797506 GCA_008711295.1 Anarhynchus alexandrinus | reverse complement strand
GGCGGGGCCGGGCCAGCCTGCCCGCGCGCCGGGCGGCTCTGAGGCCCAGCGGGCGGTTGCAGAGGTGGTGGTGCTATTGTCCATTTCTGATCGGTTTCTGTCACCTGTAAAGCCTCCCTCTGACGAAGAATCATTCTTAATCATAGAATCGTCTGGGTTGGAAGCGACCTTGAAGATCGTCGAGCCCAACCATCAACCTAACACTGCTGAAACCACCACTAAGCCATGTCCCTCAGCACCATGTCTGCCCGTCCCCTGCAGGGATGGCGACTCCACCACTGCCCTGGGCAGCCTGTTCCAATGCTTGACAATCCTTCCTGTGAAGCAATTTTTCCTAATGTCACTCAGTTGAGGCTGTGTTTAATGTTACAGTTCACTATGATGTCCTGGAATAACTGTCGCAGAAATCGTGGGGCTGCATCAAAAGAAGTGTGGCCAGCAGGGCGAGGGAGGTGATTCTGCCCCTCTACTCCACCCTGGTGAGACCCCACCTGGAGTACTGCATCCAGCTCTGGAGCCCTCAACGTAAAAGGGACCTGTCGGAGCGAGTCCAGAGGAGGGCCACAAAAATGACCAGAGGGCTGGAGCACCTCTCCTGTGAAGACAGGCTGAGGGAGTTGGGGTTGTTCAGCCTGGAGAAGAGAAGGCTCTGGGGAGACCTTATAGCAGCCTTCCAGTATCTGAAGGGCACCTACAGAAAAGCTGGAGAGGGACTTTTTGCAAGGGTATGTAGCAATAGGATGAGGGGGAATGGCTTCAAACTGGAAGAGGGTAGATTTAGATTAGATATCAGGAAGAAATTTTTCACTGTGAGGGTGGTGAGACACTGGAACAGGTTCCCCACAGAAGTCGTGGATGCACCATCCCTGGAGGTGTTCAAGGCCAGACTGGATGGGTCTTTGAGCATCCTGGTCTAGTGGGATGTGTCCCTGCCCATGTGTCCCCTGGCAGGGGGGTTGGAACTAGATGATCTTTAAGGTCCCTTCCAACCAAACCATTCTATGATTCTATGGTAATTTGCAACTGAACAATGATGAGGGCCCCACTGGGGTGATCTGAACATGTTTGAGTACCTGTGTTTTTCAAGGCAAAAGATGAGATCATAGCAGATTAGAGAATTCCATCTGTTACATTTTTATTTTTTGATTTATTGATACATTTATAGTCCTCCTTGCCCAAGAAATTAAATCAAGTAAGATAAATACTGCCGTAGTATTCTCGTTTCACTTGCATGGTCACTGGCCTAAAGAAATCGGATCGTTAGAGGGTATTACATTATATGGATGTATCATGAATTGTTTCAGGGAACACTTTGGACCCTAAACCACTCCTGCCTGGCCTTTATCTCCCTGTGTGCCTCCGTGTCCATGAGTACTGGCTGTTGGCGGCAGCGCTGTAACCTGACACAAAAACATCGCAGCTGGGCACGGCTTTTTCCAATGGGTATGAGAGGAAGGAAGTCGTGCCTGATCACATAGACGATACAGCCAGAAATGTTAGCTGCTAAGGGAACAAATGACTCCTCACACAAAAATGCACGGATCCAGCCATCAAAGCATGCTTTAATGGAGGAGTGCTGTGCTGCAGGATGGTTGCGCAGCGGCCAGGTTGCACAGCAACCCCCTTCTCAGGGTGCCCTGCCAGGGTTGGAGTCAGGGCTCTGGCAGGAGAAAGTTGGGCTCTGCCAAAAAGCTGGGGCATGTTGTGGGAGTTACGTTTGTCACTGTGGGAACGAAGCTGGCTCTGACCGTGGTTGTGGGTGAAGTGTAGGCTTTTCCAAGCTGGATTTGGGTGGGGGATTCCCCTGTTTACTCATCGGATAGATGACCTGCTGCTGCTCGTGTCTTGTAAACAGGAGGGCACTGCTTGTGTCAGAGAGATGTGGAGGTGTGCACCATGCCTGAGGGTGTGAGGGCACTGCTTGTATCAGAGAGATGTGGAGGTGTGCACCATGCCTGAGGGTGTGAGGGCACTGTGGCCCCGCGCTGCAGGGCTCTCAGCCTTAGGCCACCACCTCGAGGATGGTGCTTTGCCAGGCAACTTGAGAGAGCACGTTGCGGGGGGCTGCTGGCATCAGGTATTGCCCCCTTTTGTCACTGTCACACCTGTGCCACCCCAACATCTCCCAACATCGAGAGAACTGGGATAAATCAACATGGAATATGGACTTGAAAGTGCCATGAGTAATGCTGTAACAGTACCGTGGCAGTATGGCCCAAAAGCATGGGAAGCTGAGTCTGTATCTGGACAGATCAGCCTAGACGAGCCTAGTTTCTTACTTTTCATAAGTATTACATCTCACCAAGTCCTCGTTCACACGGGATGCTGGGCCCTTGTTCTAACCCAAGAAAGATTTTTGTGAGTTCTGATGTTACAGGATCTTCTCTTAGGTCTGAAAACTGAAATATCTGGAGGATAGTGTATCAGAAATTTAGAATACCAGAAAATTATTACAGAATCAATACTCCTTTTAGGATCATGTACATTATAAGGACGTAATGGTGGTGGTCAGTGATGTTCCAAGGATGGAAAAGGACATACTTTGGGCTAGTCACCAACTGCCAGTCTTCATTCATGGCTAGTGTCCTTACTGAATTCAAATCTCTCTTTGTTGTTTTCCTTCATCTTCCCAGAAAATAAAATTCCTCACTTTTCAGAAATATATGGTAGAATAATCTTAGTCTTTTTTCCCCCTTTGGTGTAGTTTTTGAGGCACAAGAAGAACTCAGTTCACTCAACATCAGAAAAGGTTGTGATGGCAGCTAAGCAGACTTCAGAAATCACTCTGTAGCCTTGTCCACATCTTTTACATGTCCCAGTTTGACTTTGCCAATGGAATTACATCAACAAATTCCCATAAGGGAGAAACTCACAAAAGGTTTCTTTAGCTTAAAATAAATTCACCAGTTAGATTTTGAAATAAGTTCTCTTTTCCAACAGCAAAATAGTAATTTTGATGGTAAACTCCTGTCTACAAGTCAGGTTTTGCAGGCAGAGGTGGCTTGGCGATCTTCACGTGCTCCCTACCCAACTCAGTTATGCCTCCAAGCTTTTAGACAGAGACTGAGAAAATACAACACGAGTCAAAAAAATGAGAAATACTATTTAATATATTTATCTAATTATGTGTAAACAATGATATGAAAATATAATAAAGTTGCAAATACATTTTCACTTCCTGCAGAATGTTTCCAACCTATTATACATCATATTTAGCCTCATCATCTTTTCTGGGTTTATGAGGAAAATACAGTGTTGGATATATATTGCATGTATTGTTAATTGAATGCATGTTGAGATGAAATTTGGTCTTTGATAGATTAAATCAAAGTTTTATGCTTTCCTTTATTGGGGGGGTCTTGGTGGTGTGAAGGAATATGTGTTACTAGACACGAGTCATTCTGAATGATATTACGAAAAGCAACAATTATACGTTAGATTTAAAGTTGAATTATATGCAGTTCAATTCTATAGAATAATGTTTAAAAGTTGTTAATCAGCAAAGCCAAGTACTCAAAGGTTGGGGGCCTTGTTCTTCTTGTAGTTGTTGAACTTAGCCTATCTTTATTTGTCTTCATTGTATACACGCCTTACGAAGTAATCATTAATGAAGTTACTTCATACTCAAATTACTGCCTGCTATTTTTACTGTAGGTTGCTTGCCTCCAATAGCAACCTGGATGAATAGTGCCTGGTGAATGAGGCAGCTATTCAGTATTTCAGTTTCTCCTCATTAGTTATGTTGTGGCACTAGACCTAATTTGCTGTACAGTATTCTTAGCACAGAATTATACTTTTCCTCATAGCCCTTTTTTTTTTAACTTCTACTGCCACTGTACCTGAATGTCTCAGAAAAATGTATGAATTATATTCTTCTTTATAATGTCATTGTTAGGCAGAGGAGTATCATTATATTCATTTTCTGGGTGACAATTTCCTCCTAGGACCAGAACTCATAACAATTCATAACATAGTTCTTCAGTGTTGAAGTGCCCAATGCAGAAGATGCAGAACAACATTCAGGAGAGGGGTTAGCCACCCACAGCACCCATTGCCTCCAGTTGGGACTGCGAGCGTTTAAACCTTGGATTCCAGCATGGGGACACTCCTGATGGCTTCTGCAGGGCCACAGTTTCACCTGAGGGATCAGAGCTGGAGCACTGAGAAAATAAATAATAAACAACAGTGACCAAAACCATAAAGATGAGTTTAAATTATTTGCCAGCTTCGCAGAGGTTACCCATACAATAGCTAGGAACAACTCCATTGCCTGTAGCATCTTGAGTACAAATCCAGCCTCTCCCTTTTTGCCAGCTGTGGGATCTGCTTCAGAAAGTGTTTCGATGCATGAGGAATACTACTAACTCGGGGGTTTGCTGGGATTTCTTTCCCTTGAGTCTGCATCTACCACTACGCTACCAGCAGGGATGACCGAGGACATGCCATTCCTAAAGTTACTGACTGAGTGGGTCCATTACGATTCAGTGTCAGACTAGTTTTTAACTGCCACTGATTGATTCTGGAACTGTTGGTCCTGTGTTCAATGAAAGTTAAGATTTCCAGTGTATCTTGAGCATAACGTAAGCCAGTGGCATCCTTTTCAAATCCATTTCTCAAGATAAAAAATCAGATATTGTCACTTGAATAGATTTAATTCAAAATGTTTAGAATAAGTTTTTAGAGACAATTTCTCCTTTAATTCATCTCACTGAAGACTGAAAGTTGAATGATGCTGGTGAAAAACGCTGAACTGAACGAATCTTAACTGTAGCTATTTGCATTTTTCTTAAAGGCTGTATTTTAAGTATTCTATGAATGGCTTATATTCCCACTGCCTAAATGGATTTCTGATTTTTCAAAGAAAAAATAAGCTAATCATTTATAAATACCATCAAAATTAGCTCTCCAAACAATGACCATAATTGCTGACTGAAAGAAATTCCACAGAAAATCTCTACGATTTTTTTTTTTTTTTTAAAGGAAGACCTAATGCAAACATGACCTAGAAAATTGCTTGGGGAAAAAAAAGAAAGAAAAAGGATGAAACAGCTTGTCACATAATCAAACTGATTATGCATTATGTTTTTGAAGCAGAAGCTCTAAGAGGAGACATAATAGGCATGCATTCCAGAGGGCGTACATGTGCACGCACACACACACAAGCATACTCAGAAATGTAATCTTGAAGAGTTAAAATCATATGTTACGCTTAAATTCTTTATTAGCAGCAGCTATAGCAGTTCTTATATGAGTTGGATAGGATATTGTTCCACACCATAGAAGAACATCTCACAAAAAACAAAAAATAAATTCTGTAATATTTTCCTCACACATCTTTTCATGCTCATTTAAAAATAAACATATTGAATTAATATCAACGGGTCATTTTATTTGTACACACACATATGTATTTGCATGCAACCACATCCACTATATATATATTTATAATGGGTTTGATCTTGAAGCATTGTTGCACAAGTTATATGATATTTAGTAATTTCCAGAAGGATAAGCCTGATCCAAAGCTTTCAGCGGTCAAAGAGATTCCCGGCATTTGATGAGGCTTTGAATCAGGGGTCCAGTTACTGACACCAGGAGCTGGCAGCCTTTTTTATCTGTATGGTAATGTCACTCTTTCCTGCTGCTTGTCACTGTCTAACATCCAGTAACTTGGTAAGCACAGGTATGAAAAGTAATAACCTTCTAGCCTGCTGGACTGGAGCTGTCAGGGGTTTCAGTCAGAAGGAAATACGAACAACATTATAGGTTTGTATGAGAAAATCCCCATTCCAAATGGTGCAAAGACAAACGTCTGCTGAGTCTCAGAGCTGCAGTGGAAAGGGCAATATGGCACAGGGCATCCAACGCTCATACAGCAGTCTGCTCATGTTGGGTTAAAACATTGTTTCCCAGAAAAAAGTAATGAAAAACTCTAAATTCTGGTAAAATACAGTTTACTTTTTAAAATTACCTTTTTTTTTTTCATGTGAATATTGGTGTATATTGGTGCACAATGTTTCTGCAGTGGACGACAATTTATTTGGAGAATTTAATGAACTGCTTTATCACCCTTTACAGATGAGGTTGTAAGAAAGGCTTGAACCTGTCCCGCCACAGCGGCCACAAAGCGGCCTGTGCCATTCACGTCAGAGTTGGCCTCGCAGGTGCCTGGTATTATTTTTCCCCTCCCTGTGCATCCCTGTGTCCCGCAGCCTGGACAGATGCCATGGGCGACAAAGGGGAAATAATATTTTGAAGGGTGAAAAAAGTACTTTCTGTTTAATGTCTCTCAGCTTAAATAAGCAGTTCAGAAGCAGACTTCATACCACACTAGCATGTAGAAAACATTGTTGAAAAGAAAGGTGTTTCTTACAGAGATGTAAGACTAATCATAGTTGATGGGAAAGACATTTAGAAGAGAAAAATATTGTGAATGTGAGGAAAAAAAATCCCAATGGTAAATCAGATAAAGTATACTAGGTAGAGGGAATTGCACTGAACAGGAATTTTTGGTACATCTTCAGATTTAAGGTAGTGAGTTCTACTTTGCACCTAAAGCTGGAATTCACCCTCCTTCTTATGCATAATACTTTTAAAAAACATACTCTTTGGACATTGAGTAAATATTTTGATAACTAAAATAAGACATCCATCAATAAATTCCATATCTATGTTGCAAAATTATTTATGAGATAACACACATACTTTTCAAATATGAAAATATACAGCGAAAGCAACCAAAAGAACTAAATAACAAACAGCCACACAATAGATCCCAAAATATCAGAAATAATCATTAAACAAAGATCTATTTCATTGTTTTACCATTCTTGCTTCCTATCTCCTAAATCAAGAATGCCACAAATTAGGCTTCTCATTCTGTTACTACCATATGAGGTGAAACCTGCCTGGTTTGTCAAAGTAACCATTGAAGAGGTGAAGAGAAATGTTAACACCAAGGTCCAAATCACCAAAGTGACTTAGGAACCCAATTTCTATTCAATTGCCTGAATGCTTCTGAGGATCCATGCCTACATCGTTCAGCTTAATCTGTAAGTGACATAGTTAATTTGACTCACTGGATGAAATAGAAAAAAAAATGAAAATTAGTTTGCATTGGGAAAACACCATGAAATCGCAAAAATATGAAAGAATGTTTTACAGAAACAGCAAAAACTGCATCAGTTTAATCATTTGGACAATCAGAGTGTAATCACACATAACTCAAGTTGGCGTTTCCAAGCACCTGAATTTTAACTCTTGCATGCTAATGCATTTTGAGGCAAGTTATTTCGTTTCATTTTTCTTTGTACTTCCAGTCACAAATATAACCATTTAAAGAAGTAAAATACTGAAGCAGAGATGTCCAGAGACCGAGGGCAAAAGCAGCCTCTGCAGTAGTGAGCCTTGCAGGACATGCTGCAAATAGCTTTGCATGAAAGAAGCAAGCAGAAGGGGCATGTACCTAAAAGCCTGCAGTGCACGCTAAAATTCACTCATGAGAAGCAAACTTCTGCACAGTCAGCAGTAATAATACTTAGAGAGTAGATGTTTACCTTTCATGCTGCATTAACTGTCAAAAAACCTAAACTTACACAAGGCTAGACTGAATTTTTACCTCATTTTGAGTACATGAAAAGTTGTCATTTCACCAAGGAATATTGGCAAGGTAAATTGCAACATTGCTCATTGTTCCTTCTCCCATGTCTTCCGTCCAAAAAGCCCATGATCCATGTAATCACAACAGCAATATTTTCTTTTGCTTTATATTCTACAGATGAAGAAACCTACTTCCACCCACTCTATTCCAGCCTCTTCTCTCTTGAAGCTGCCAGGTCTCAGAGAAGATCCAGTCCCCCTCTTTCTCATCATCTCTGATGCTGTGCAGTCTGCTGACCTCATGCAGGTCCTGAATAAGCACATATCTCCTACAGGCTGGAAGACCATCACCTGAAGCCCTGGCCTCCACAAGAGGCCCTAGGCATTCACTACAGCCCAAGACATGGAGAGCTGCATCCTTCTTCTGGAGCTTTGTCTGGACCAAGGCATCTGGCCCTGCTTTATCAGGGAGGTTGGACCAGATGACCTCCAGAGGTCCCTTCCAAACTCAGCCATGCTATGATTCTGCTAAAAGGAGATAGCTGCAGTGCCTGCTGGGGACCATGCCTCACAGTGCATCACCACCATTGCTGAGGACGTGGATGCTGTTCAGAGCAAAGTCACTGTGTGCCCTTCTGCACAAATTGCTGCTCAAACTGCTGCATCTGTTTGCTGCCTGTCACCTCCTTTATGAAATGTTTTCCTGATTGTGCGATTTATCCTTTCAGAAGCCGTTCTTTTGATAGCAGGAGTTGGACCAGGCAACCTTCAAAGACCCCATCCAGCCTAAACCATTGCATGACTCTCATAGTGGCTCTGACAGCTAATTGCATTTTCTAGAGCTTTTGAATTCTGAGTCTGTTCAGCTCTGCTACTCCATCTTTCCCTACAGATATCTCTCTCTATTCCTAATCTGTCTTTATCTTCTACAACCTTTTTTTCCTTCTTCTCTCCTTTTCCTCTTTTCTATTCCCTTCCCTGTTGCCCTAACCTCTGCACTGGGTGCCTTGCAGAAGACATTGTGTTTGAGGAGGTAGCGACCCTGAACATGCCTGCTCTACGGGGGCTTGTACGTAGGCTTGAGCAGCCCATTCTCTAGCGTGAGCAGCCGCTGGTGGGTGCTAGGATGGAGATAACCTTCCAGCCTGTCAGGAGACTGTCTGTTAGCTGGACAGCCTACTCAGATAGTCTGCAACTTATCATACTATTGAGGAAGGTAGATTGCGTGTGGATCAAGGGATGGAGCGCAGCGCTTGTGTCTGGGAGAGCACTACCCATCCCTCACTGTTATCCCGAGTGGGCACATGGGTGCCAGACTGCTCACCATTGGGAACCTTGGGCTGTGCCGGGCTGTACGGGTCCCCTGGTCACAGGGTCACCTCGGCTGCATCACGTTCACAGAGCCACCTGTGGGCAGCTCCCATGCTGTACCGGCAATTTCACCTTCTGCATGGCCTTGCCTTTATCGAACCATGCAGCAAGAAGTTCTCATGCGAATGCCCTTTAGGAATAGAGTTGGTTTTTTGTGAGGAGATCCTATAGTAGCTCAAATGATCAAAAGGGGGAGAGCATTTCCATGGACAGGATCTGCTCTGCGCAGCATCGCTTGGGAAAATCCACCTGGGCTCCATCCGATGCTGCATGAACATGGGGTGCCCAGCACCTGAAGGTATGTAAGATATGCTCACCATCTATAGAATCATAGAATTTTGTGTTCTATATTCCTCTTCTTGTCCTGTCTTACAAACCCTGCTCTTTTATGAAGCCATTTTTTGTTGAGCCTTTCTTGTTGAGATCCATATAAGCCCTGCTCCATCCCTCTCCACCCTCACTTCATCCCCTCCCCAGTGCAGAACAGCCTCCTCTGCCTTTCCCACCCCCAGTGGCAGCTGCTGTAACCCTGTCCCCTCGGCCCACTGCCCCCCCCACACACACACCCTTAGCTCACTTCCCACCTCACGGTCCCCGAGAAGCAGCCAGTAGAAAGACTTTGAGATGCTGGTGAGATGGCATAGAGTCCAAGTACCAGGGGCTGAAAGACTCTGTCACCCTGCACTGCATTTACATTTCTCAAACTGTAGCATGTTCCATAGATTGTGTAAATGATTTGTGTTTATACTATTAAAAAAAAAGGAGTGCTGTAGAAGTTGACAGATCTGCGCTGAAGGGTTGCACAGATGCCTCACACAGAAACCAGCTACACTGAGCTGGGGAGCTGTGTATCATTCCCAGACTATTCGCCGTACAGTACACCTGCTGGATAAATGCTACCAAGACAGCCAAAAACTTATATCAAGAAAAAGGGCAGCTGCTGAGATGACTTCTACCTTCCCACTCTTCTGCTTCTTGTTAAGCACTTTGTGAGAATGGCTTTAAATTATTCTGTTTTCAATGGCCTTTTGCCTATTTTATTTTTTTTCCTGGCTGTCATTAGTCATTACCTGACTTTTGTTGGAAGCACTCAGGATCTGGGGAAGCCAAGACGTTTTGGTTCAGCTGTTTACATAAGGCGTGCGACAGATGGCAGAACTTTATTCTTAATGAGAAGTTTTTCCACCCTGGGTCTGCAGCGAGAGAGTGCTCCCCATGCCTGCAGCGAACCCAAGGACACAGCAGTAGGACAACTTCAAGGTAGGTATCAGGAAAAAGCCGGAGCCCCGGGATGGTCTGTAACAGTCTGCACACGCCATGAGCTTAATAGATGGTGTTGTTACCCCGAGCACAGTTCTACCTTTTGAACACCGGGGCGTAATAATAAGGATGGCAAAAAAAGGATGAAACTTTAGCCTGGAGGAAAAGTGAGAAAGAAGCTGGCGCATTCATGTTGGAGCCAAAAACCAAATTGTGTTATTTACTTGGACTTTATTACAGCCTGCATCCAACTGCATCAAGCATTAGTCATCTTTATAGAGATTTTAGTAGAAGGAATGACTAACTTAATTATAATAAAACCAACATTCTTACTTTATAATACAGTACAAAAACAACTAAAATATTAGCAGGTAAGCTCTAAAACCATAGAGTCAGCTTCTGGTCGTATTTGAATAATATAATCTGTAATAATTCTGTCATGCTCAGGTATATTTTTCCAGATGTATACCAACAAAATTGTTATTGCAGCCTTTTCCAAATTCTCCCAATAAAAGGCATCAATGTGAATAAAAAATTATGGCATGAGGTGGTGATTAGCTTTAGGATACATAAGAGTCATTATGATTTCTATCTTGTATGTTTGTCACTTTCTGTATCAAAATTTATTTGTAAAAATTATTTTCTGACCCCCTTTCAACTATGTAACATCTGTTAGGAAGTAAACACAGATTTTCTTGTACTGTATGAAAGATGATGGTGTTCTAGCAAATGCTAAGAAAATCTTTAAAACATTATCTTTTTTTTTTTAAATATGATCCTTTTTTTCCTGAAATATGTGAAGAGAATATGTTTTCCTTCTTGTTATTTCCATCACATACAGGAAAATTTTATTTTCCTTTATTTAATCAATTCATGATTCAGAGAATTTCTAAAATAAACCTAATCTCTCTCTAGACATGCAAAGCATTACAGGAGTTGTCCCAGGCTGATATAAATTGTTATACTGCTATTGGAGCAAATCTTTGTTTGCATCTTCTGAGGGCTTGCCTCTGGACTGTGAGAAAGAAAGTGGCATTTTATTCTTTGCTTTAGTAAGTGGTCGATATTCCCAGTATATTATGACATAAATCAATTTTGCTATCTTGTTATAGCCCTATTACGTTATAAAAGATGCTCTTCTGAGTGTTGGAAATTTGATTTGCCTTTTTCAGTGCTGCAGTTTAAAAACAAATCCAATAAATTTTAGGTGGATGTTCATGAAATTGAAAAAAAAGGATTGGAGGCCTCTTGGGCAGTATTTTTCCTTTCTGTTGTTTTTTTTGGCTTTGCTTTTATGGCATAAAACCAGGACCTACCTTCCCTATTTTATCACAGATACTTGCATCCAAATCTTTCCAGATACTAAAAATAGCTCATCTTCATGTATCTTTGTAAAATACCTTTTTTTTTCTATTTTCTGCATCACTATTATTTCGCATATTGCTATTTCCATTTGTACAGAACTATTCTTTTTTTCAAAAGAGATCATTAGATGCAATTTGACAATATGGTGGAAGAAGCTTTACTAAATAAAGAATTACTAACGGGCATTTTACCATTATTTCACATCCCTGTTCACTTCCAAGTGAAAACATCAACCGACATGTTTAAGGAAGTTAATTGTATGAATAGTCTATTGGTTTGTTCAAACAAACAGCATAGGGTTAGCATTTGTCTTTTTGTCCATGTTTTCTCATATAGTATTTCCCTTTCTTTCCTTTCTTTCCAGTTACTTTAAGTCCTACCTTGATTTCTACATGTGCGNACCATTCTATGATTCTATGATTCTACATGCACATTATCACAGTAGTATTTTACTTCTCAGTACATGGACACCCTTCTGGTTTTAGCTTGTATATATTTTGGCCTTTCAAAGCTTTAGAAATTATCTTTGTGCCTAAGGGACTTAAATGGGTTAGCTGTTGTTTTGCTAAGTGATCTGCTTCATTCTGAGTGTGATTGAATTCTAAATAAGATCTGGTGGCAAACCAAATCTTATATACAGCTACAAAATATATTAATCTACAGGACTGAATAATATGGCAATAGTTTAGTATTTATATCTGTAATAGCCATAAAAGGAGAATCACTTTCTAACTCAAAAGTCCTCTTGAATGTTGGAGCCTGAGATAATCTGCTTTGAGGTTTACATTTTGTGATGACTCTATTGATTTACGTCTCATTTGAAAAGAACATACCTGATAAAGTGTCTTTTGATGTATAGGACAGGAAGATAATAGAAATTTAAAGTTTTCACATCTTTGGAGCGTGAAGTTGGGCTCCAAATCCAAGTTAAGCGTCATAAAACAGAGGTGACCCACCTTGCAAAGGTGCCAATTCCCAGCTGGTTTAGACAAGAGTTGTTCTCACTCATGGCATTATCCCACCGAAATCCTCATCTCTTGTTCTGTCTGCTCTCTGTTACACCTGACATGGCTTCTCTGATCACACATTCCCTCACCTAGTTCCCTTCCCCCAAATTTTGATCCCAAACCTCACTTCTGCTTAAACCGTTTCAAGAAAACTCTGTGTATGCTTATAAACCATTTTAAATTATATACCGAATTTCAAAAGGCAAGACATTGAGTAAAACTTGACCACGACCTATTCTTCATAGTCTGTTCTCCCATAGCCTCCATTTTCCCCGTGGTGTATTATTTCCCCTTCTCTTACCCTATTTAGAGATTTACATTATTATGTTTCTGTAAAGAGATTCCCCAATTTGCCTTCTTCACAGACAATAATTTCTTCCAGACTATGAAAGTTTTTTAAGTCTGAGCAAATACTTGAATAAGACTTTGCCTGTATCAATGCATGACAATTGCTCACCATCCTGTAAACCTGGTTGAGTTTGGTCATTTGCAGTTCTTCCTTTATGGAGTCAGCGGCAAGTTGGTCACCTACAGCTTTCTTAAAGGAAACTAAATATTGTATTTACCAAGAGAAGAAAAGGTCACTGTAAAATATTTTTTAAAGGAGAAATACTCCATAGAACTGTCTGTGTTGCTTAACACCCTAACAACTCATGGTAGCAGCATTAATTAGATCTACCTTCTCCAGCTCTGACCGGTGATGCTGGTTCCTCTTCTTGATTTTCTCTGAGGCCAACGTTTTCAACCCTTACAAGTTCTTCATATTCTTTTTTTCAATATTATACCTGTTGCTGAAATCCCTAACACTAAGTCCTGGTTCTCCAGTTGTCCATATCGCAGGCCACCACCCATCCTTCCCATCCCTGTGTCCTTTCTGTAGAAAGAGGAGCGCAGTGGAAAGTAACGCATTTCTCCCTCTCACCTTCCCCCACCACATCGATCTTGTTCCACTGCGGAGCTGGAAATACACGTACTGATCTGTAAGATGGAAAGTGATCTGAAGCCCAAGTAACTGGAATGCAGCTTAAGATGGCAGGCTTTGCGCTGGATTTCTGAGCAACCACTCCAGTGCTGCCAGCTCTGCCCTGGGGAGCCACTGCCTGCAGCCCCGTTGCAGAGTGGGTGGGTGCATTCTATTATTCCCTAAATTGCGGCAGCTAAGTTTTGCCTGAGTTTTTTGATCAGTCCCCTCAACCCACAGAGCGAATATAATAACCAGGCAAGACACAACATCCATAAATGAGGATGCTTCTTATCTGTCAGAAATGTTATTATTTTCTGTACTGTTTTCTTTTTCAGCAGCCACATAATAAGACACAGATTTTTCAGAACTGGCATCTTTTATCATGAGATGTTGTGATATTTCTACATTTAGTAAGCAACAAACTTCTTTCAAGGCAATACAGTTATGTTTTCAATTAAAGCATGATGTCATACATTTGTTTCCATTCCCATCTCATGGACAGACATTGGAGATGAAGAATATGTATTGTATTTTCATCCAGTTTGTATTCAATGGTCGGGTATTTGAGTACCACTCCTAGGTAGGCAGGGCCACTGTATCTCAGTGCCTATATAGCTTCTCACACGTAGCACAAATTTGCAGAAGCGCATCTAGCTCTGAAAAGCATATCCATCTTTTCAGTGTCATTTTGTTTCAAGTAGTCATTGATTTCAGTCATTGGTTCTACGTCATTTAGGTAATACCTATGACCCCGATGTTCTCCTCCACTTCTGAGCACTGTGATCAGTTTGATGTGTTTGAGCAAGAGTGAAGTGAGAGATATGATACTGGTCTTCACTACCTGGAAACCTGTTGCTCTGACATAGAGATATTTTGGTTCCATTCCCCAGTCCAGCAAATATTTTTTACATTTAGTGTTAGCATCTCTAATAAAAAGCATTTTCCTTATGCAAATCATTTTGGTGGAGCTTAAAAAGTGCAGGTTTCGGTTTATTTTTGTTTGAGTATAGTTTGGTTTAAAATAAACTTGTTTTGTTTTGCTGAGCATCGTTTATAAAGGCCTGGAAGGAGCTAATAAAGATGTCTGAATGTGATGTGCTCTGAGCCCTGCATCTGCTGGCGTGGCCCCTGTGTAAGCTGCACTAAATAGAGGGTGCACGGTGGAAGCTGGGTAGCCTTCAGCGTGGCTTCTACCACAGTTACACTGAGGTTGTAACTTCGCTAATAACAAAGCTTAAATTAATTTAGTCTCCAGAAGAGAAGCTAAATCCTTTTGCCTTTTTTTTTAATGTAGGGCTGTCCCGGGGACAGTCCTGAGCTTTGTCAGCTAGAGAAAAGCAAACCACCCAACGCCGTATGAGATGTTCTAGAAACATTTCCAAGAGTTACTTTTGCATGGTCTACACAGGCTGTCCTCAGCCTCCCCTCAACAGGCTGGTCAAAGCCCTGTATGAGCAATTTTCTTAAAGCTTGGCAAGTGGATCTCCTCATTTCTTCCCCTTGTTGAAAAAAGCTTTTGCCCGTTGGTTGCTTTTTACTGCGCTACGAAGACGCACGTTTTCTCTGCTAATGAAGTATGATGACAGCCTTGCTGATCTTTGCCCCACTCCTTGATTTTCTTCCTTGTTGTTCCACTGAGGATGATTTTCAAATCTTTTTAAGAAATTTTAATGAAAAAGAGTTTTTGTGTGGATCATCCTACCTCCCACTCACAGCAATTGTTATGATTTTCTCCCATTATTTGAGGCAAAAATATTTCTAGAGACATTACTTATGTGGAAAATTATTACTTGGAAAAAGGTTTCTTCTCCCACTACTATTTCACAGTTTATCAGGTAGGATCAAGCTAAAATGGCTAATCCTATGTCCAGTTTGCAGTCTCTAAGCCACATATAATAATCCTATTTCGAAGTCCAGCAGCAGACATAGGAGGGATTGGATGACTCCGAGGAATAAAAAAGTCTGGGTCAGTATCTGGAAACATTTTCTCGGTCAGTTTGTAAAAGATTAAACAGAGTTTTCCCCAGGAAAAAAAAAAATAGATAAAAACGATTTGTCAGTACCTTGAAACATTGAAAACAAGGTTGGATGTGATACTGTGTAGAGCAAAAATGTTGTAATAAAGCAGATAATAAGCAAAACAACTTGAGAGTCCTTTCTGATGTTTCATCTCTATGGAAGGGTAATTAGGTATGTGCACAATTACAAAGCAAATGGCATGCATGATGTTTTTCTCAATCAACCAGGTTTCTTTTTCTGTTCTTCTAATTTGGCTTTAATTAATACTAACACAAATAGGGTTTTTTTCTGAATATAAAGACAGATATATACTGTATTAAGGTTTTAAATCACGCCTGTGATGCACTTGGATAATTTCTATTAGTATCAGGGAGAATACTGCTTTTTGTTTATGTGGGCAGGCAGAGCAAATGGTACCCAAGTATAACACCGATAGTCATGCTTCATTGCATGTGTGAAATTTAGCAAAGGGAATTAACAACTGAAACGAGCGCTCCCACATGAAGGATAATATTAAACAAATCTAGCTTTAAGTCCTGACCTTCCTACCCATAATTCCTGTCAGGAGGCTTTGAAGTCTGAGACTAAAAAAGCCTATGAAGCTTGGAAACTGAAAACAGCGTTTCACAGGTATTAGCATGATAATGAGGAGTCTGTTTTACACATCATTTTAATTTGAAAGTAAGTAATCAGAGTTTAGATGACACTTTGCTTAATTATATTGAGTGTTTGACATGAAAGTAAATTAATAGCAAATTGATTTCCACCATCTGCTACTATTAACACTGGGAAAACCAGAAGAACTTCAAACGCCATATCTTTATCCATTTTTAATATTATTACCTAAAATAGATGCTGCATCTTTGTAAGAAACGTCACAATGCACTTGATGGGAGAATAAAGCAGGCAAAACAGTTTTCTGAAGACACAGGAGAAAACTTTGGAGCAGAAGACAGTTAGTGGGGTGTGTGGTTGGGACTGAGCCTGTAGCACCACCACTGCCCACTACATGCAAAAGGCAAACGCAGTTTCCGAAGTGTCACGTGTTCCAGACTCTGTTCTGGAGTATTTTGGGTGCAACTATATGAGAAAGGGAGAGAGTCCCACTACAAACACTCAACCCTCTACATCACGGAGAGAACTTGAAACTAAGAGCACGTGTTCAGGTTTGTTGTTATTCCTCATTGTTAACCAGGGCTCTGTACATCGCAGCCTGAGATAACCCTCAAGTGTTATCATCCCTCAGTTTAACAGGTTCTGCCTTTGTTATTGTTGGGGTGGGTTTTTTTTAATCTCACATTGCAAATTCTTTGACAATTTAAATATAGGAACCGTTATCACTCTTAATATTTTTCTATGAGGAATATGTAATTGGAAATTACTTCCTCTCCTGAAGAGCACAGCTTTCTATATAAAGTACACAATTCATATCCAACAAAAAAGAATACAATGAGAATGAGTTGTGGCAAGGAAGGTATTTTAAGTGTGAACGTTTATTTGCTTTCACAATACAATTTGAAAAAGCTGGACGCAGTCTGGAATATTTCAAAGGCAAACACCATTCCCCATCTAAAGCTGTTGTTGTTTTGGGCTCTCTCACACAATGGGTACACTTAATTTAAAACCTAGGACTGTGTTGCATCCAGCAAGCACGTGCTATTCCTGTGATCTGATATAAGCTGGGACAGGCTGTGCTCACTTTGTTGAGGAATGGCAATTTTAAAACATCCACATTCCTATGTCTGTAATACAGAGACCCGTGATAAAGGTGGGTCAGGTGTGGTACAAGTTCACAGTAGCCATGCGGTAAAATGGAACCGCCATGTTATATTTCTTGAGATTGAGGTCCTTTGAGAACACTTCTTCAAACAATGTGAACCCTCTAGCAGCATAGCTCTCTTTTCTCATTTTACTAAACAACATGCGCTTGCTCTGTCTTCTTTACACTGTCTTTGGCTAATGGTTTTCAGATCATTTGAGCAATCAGATTATCCAAAAAGAGATTATTTTAGAGAACTTGGAAAAGAGTCCAGCTCAAGAAAATAAAAAAGCCCAAATGAAAAAAACCCAGCAACTAAATGGAAAACAGCCAGGCTGTGCAGAGGCAGAGCTGAGAGTCCTGGAGCCAGCAGTGAGCCAGGCACTTGTCCCCACCAACCTTTAGTGCTTTGTGGAGGGGGTGCATGCAGAACAGATTTTAACAACTTGTCTTTGCTCTTGTTCGGTGCTATCCGAGCCTTCTCTCCAAAATTCCTGACCTGGGCATAATGGTAAACAGTGTTAGCATTCTGCAGAAATGGTAGATGTTAGGAGTTGTGATTCTCTGGGATCCCAAATAGGCATCTATTTGAGTCCCCAGGAGAAGAAGAAAAAAAAAAAAAAACCAAACAAACAAACAAAAAATGCTTTTTGCCAAGGAATACAGTGTTACCAGTTCCTGAAAGCCAGAGCAATGCAATTTCCCCAACAACCTCTGAGACTCCTGAAACACTGTACAGACATCAGCTTTACGAAGGCATCAGTAAGACTTGAGAATCTCCTTGCACAGAGCATCTCTCAGCGGCCAGCCAAATGCTGTTTGTTTTCCCCTGTTTTGCTTCTCAGTGATAGTCCTCGTGCCAGATTTGTAACTGGAGTACTTGGGTCCCCACCTCACATCAAGATGGGCTCAAGTGTCCCTCTTCAGCTGCAGTTTTCACCTGTGGTGATCAGCCACCTCAGGCACATTGGCTGTTCTGGCCATGCTGTGGACAGACTGGTCTTCACAGTGCAGAGTAGAGACAGGATTTCCTTTAAACTTCTATATCTGTGCTTTTTTGCTCACAGTGACAGTCTTTAAACATATTAATAAGGAACGTAATTTTTTTTTAAAGCTTCTGGGCAGCCTCCTTAGTGAGTGTATTTCTTAAAGCTTATTACATCTTGCTAATTATGAAATTTAATCTAGTGTATGACTATAGACACTTAACATATACGCCATCCTCAGAAGGGATATACTAATGCCTTTGATATATGCTGCAGTGACAATTTAAGCTACATGGATTGCAGGTTTATGTGGGTTTGTGAAGATAAAAAAAATCAACATTACAAGTGATTCTATGTTAGCTAACACCTTGCCGAACAAATTAATTTAGGTCACATAACTCCAGTGACAAAATTCAGGTGATCTTTTTAGAAGAAATACCCTTAACATCCTATTTCATTTTCAGACAGTATTCAGATAGCTCCTGAGAATGGCTGTGAAATTCAGACCAGTTTATCAATTATCACTTTCACAAAAGTTTTAAGTCCATTTTTCCTTGAAGGTCTCTCGGATCAGGTGAGAGAAAAATTTGCATGGGGGAACTGGAAATCATTTCTCTTCCTCTCTCTTTCTCTCTTTTTTTTTTTTTTTAATTTAAATAAATGGATTTTATTTTGTTTAAATATAAAAATTAAAATATTATTCATGAGCTAAATTTCCCTCTCTTGAACATCCCACATCTGCTTTTACAACAAACCCCAAAAACCAGGTTTATAGTCTGTGGTGGAATTTTCTCTGAGCCTTATCTAGCAGTCCCTCCCAGATTTCCTTGCTGCTCACTGGCAGAACACTGTATTAGGTGACACATTGCTATAGTTCTTATGTACATTCTCACATAGCATGACAGGAAGGGGGTCTAGGTCCAGAAGACTTGGTCAAAAATTCAGGCAAAAAGATCTGGCCTCCTGAAACAGCCCTTAGGTTAACGCTTGCCATCAAGCATTGGAAGAGGGAAGCCAGAAGATAAGCCAGGGAGGTTCCCTTCCTTTTTCTTTTATGTGTAACCAAATTTAGACATCTTTTTATCAGCTCTTCAACAGACCGTCCTGGGTTTCCCATCCTAGTGGTGACTTGCTTTCTGAAACTCTACAGCCAGAGAAGCCAGAGACGGCTTTGTAGTAATTGCAATTTTAACTGGACAAGTATGTGAGAAAAAATGAATCACATTATCATAGCCAGAAAATAAAGGCCAAGCCCTGTTTTCAACAGAAGAAATAGATTTGCTATGCTGGATTTTTGTGAGAAGACTGGCATATTTCCACCCCAAAGTGGGAGCAGTAGCTGCTGTGCTTATACAGTACAACTGCAGAGTCGGTGTGACGTCCCTGGGTGGGCTATCAGCTTTCCCTCTGCCAGACTCATCACGTGTGATAAAAAATTAAGAGATGAAATTTAGAGGCTTAGATTTTTACAAAACCTGTTTGGTGTGAAATTCTAGGGGTACAGTATTTGCAAATGGTGTTAGAAGTAGGCAGAAATCAGTAACTGATCCTGCACATCTACTTTGCGTCTTTGGCATGAAAAGAACTTATCTTTCTTACTTCATTAAATATGTAGTAAAAAAAAAACAAAACAACAAAACAAAAAACCAAAAAAACATAAGAAGATGTTTCCAGCCTCTTTTACAAAGTGGCTTTAACCAAAATAGCATCTGAATTTTTATGACTGGCTGCTCTGACCTCTGTAGTCAACATAGAAACGGTTAAGGAAAAAGAATATCTTACTCTCCTGGGTCTGTCCGTCTGTACTGGGAATTTAGATTATTATTCTTACTGGAGCACAAGGCAGACTTACCTTCTCTTTAACAAGAGCAATAAGGAAAAGATGCACCTGAATTTGGGGTAAGCCTGCAAAATCTTGTCAGGTCAATGGTCATATTAAGAAGCACAGATTCATTTCCTAGGTGGTGATCCTATAAATAAAAGATTAGTCTGTTATACCTATATGATACCTATATTTTTAAAAGGTTATGGGCCTTTGCACTCAGGATGGCCATCAAAGGCAAACTTGTCATTCTTACTTACCAGTTCTCATGCCTAATTATAATGCTGTGACATTCAATTGCAAATCCTTGAGGGAATACAGCCTCCCAAAGACAAAATGTGTTGCTGAAGTGATTTTTAACACATAAGAAGAATTGCAACGGTCCAGACTCCCGGGACAGATTTTTCTAACTGTTATACTTGTATAAATCCCAAACTGGAAGCAGAGCTATTTCTATTAAACAGGTAGTCCTGTGAACACCAGACCTCAGGAGGCCTGCTTGCTTTCAGTGGGATCTCCCTGCTGAGGTGCAATCAAGAGAGAGACACTCTGGTGGAAGACAAGGCTCCCTGTCATCTATAAAAGTATGAACTCCAGATGAAGCTTTCCTGAAATTGGGGCACTGAGACAATGTCTGACAGACTGTTTGATGTCAACCAGGATGGGGTGCTTTGGGTGAGGGCGCTGATGGCCATGTCTATATTAGTGAGCAAGTGCAGACTAATGGGACCAGGTCTATAGAGAGGAATGGGACATCATGGTCTCTGCTGTCTACATTTCAGGGATTTTTGAGCATCCCTTGGCTGGTCTCATGGACTACATGCCCATATATGACTGAAGTACATTAAAGACAATCCTGGAGAGCATCTCCCGGTTCAGTTTAATCTGAAAGGAATCCCTTTCACACACACTGAGACCACCCCATGACGTGAAACTACACACAGCAGGAGTGGGAAAATGGAAAAATTGCTTAAAAATTAGTACTTAAAAAAAGTACTAGAGTATGGTACATATGTATGGTCTCTCTCACCTGCTTTCTTCAAAAGTACAGGAAATTTGCATCTATGAAACATCTGTCTTTTTTTCAAATTTGGTTGACATATACTGACAGATACAGTGTCTCTCGTTGTGACTTGTGTTCAGAGGTTGTTAGAGGGAAAATAAAATGTGTGCACACAAAGCAATATCACATACTCCATGTACATTAACTGGGGGCAATATAGAGTTGCATGGGCTTTCCTTTTCATACACACGAGCATAAAAGTTAACTCTTAGGGCTAGGATGTCAATTTATTTAAGTGTTCGCTGACTTCAGAGTAGATGCAGTGTTTTACTCAAGTCAGAGACTTGGACCCTGATGTTTACAAAGTGCAAACTCATTTAACTCAATTGATCTGAGAAAGAATCGTGATTAAAAAGACTTTATCAGGGATAGCTGTTCATTATGCATACCCACAGCTTCACAGAGAAACTCATTCTCGGCAGCATGCTGTGACAGAGATTAGTCATTATGCAGTAAAGCTGCACTGCTGGGACCCCATTTGCATTATTAAATGAATTAGAGTATTACTTAAGAAAAAGCAGTTCCTTAGCTGTGATCACCACCCCCAAAACCCAGGCATATATGGCCGGCAAGTGTTACAGGACACCTCTCACCATTTGGGAAGAGGAGTATATCTCGGTCATCCGTCACAGTTAATGAGACTTACACTGGCATCTATAAAATACAATATAAGGGAGACCTCATAGAAATTTTACAATAGCCAAGATATCAAAAGCTAAACAAGAGGAGATACTGCTTATAGAACATTACAGTAGTGAGATTTTAGGGGGTTTTCCCCACCACATGAAGCCTGCAGCACCACTGAAACATGTTTCCATCCAGCTTTAGCACGGACCTTCCTCCTGGTGCACCGCACGACCCACTGCTGCCCTGAGCACATCAGCATACAGCCAGGTACTGCGCAGCCACCCAGGAGCAACCAGCATTTGGGGTGCAGTCAGGTAAAGCTTTTCAGCCATCTTTACACAGCCATCTCCTCTCTGTGAAGTTCCCTCTTCACCTTAGTGCAAGTTTAAGTAGGTGTGTGGAAAGCATCTATTTTAGTTTGGACTAAAAGAAACTGGAAGGACTCACAGTCAATACCACGTGTGTTTTGGGAGACCACAAAATTGAGCTGAGGCACTTCACCTTCTTAAATGGCCTCCTGGCCGTCCTGGGACACATAAGCTTTTCCAGTCCCTTTCAAGGCAATTTTAAACACAGCTGTAATAAGGTAACAAGTTGGACTTTGAACCCTTGTGAGTTAGGAAGCTTCATGTGTTCAGTGCAGTTCGAAAAAATTCCCTATTTCTACACAGCTACAGACTGTAGCCCACCTTTTAGCCTCTCTTTCTGCCTGGCTTACTCATTCAAGCCACACAGCATGCAGAACGTAGGTCATGGCCACCTTTAGAAATGCTGGCTGCGTCTCTTGCCTCTGCTCTGAACCAAATCCCCAAGGAGATTTCAAGAACTAAGCTGGAGCACGCTATACTCCAGGGCTGGTAGTATGGTTGGATAGCGAATGAGGGCATACGCTTTTACTCAGGTACAGGTTTAGCAGTTCAGGCATCATGTGCCGTAATTTAGGCAGCCTGGAAAGCCATGCGAGAAAAATCAGGAGTGAAAATTGAGCTGCAAGCACGTCCTGGCCATACAAAGGAATGAGAAATGGCTGGTGGCCAAATGCAAAGAGCTGGTGCATTTTAGAGTACAAACACCAAATGCAGTAACATTTTAGAAAAAATGCCAAAATCAGGCACTCTAGAATGCACACAGTCCCTGTCTGAAATGAAAGCAGCTCTTTATCCCTTACGGTAGCTATTACTGCATGCTGTGAGAAAACAGGTGACTTGAACTTGGTTCGTATTTTCAAAGTTATCACCATAGTCATAATTCCACAGACCCAAACACAATAAGGTATAGATCCTAGCTGTTACCAACCTTTTTGAAAAATAAATCAAAAGGAAGTTGCAAGTCTAGCAAAATACCAGGAGCCTAAACATTTTATTAAATCTGGGTCTAAATGTTTGAACTGTGGAGACTTCGGGCTATTGCAAATCTACTGTAGGACCCCCAGGGCCCAGTCAGACCAAATAGGCTGAGCTGATCCAGCAGCTCAGGGCTGCTAAAAGGAGCGGTCCTTCTCCCTCTCCTTCTCCTCCTTTTTGTCACCAGCGTCCTCCTTCTTCCCCTGACCCCAGTGGTCCCCACCTCTTCCCTGGGCTAACTTGGTGCTACCTGACCTTTCAAAGAGTCAGCTGAGCTCATGAAAGTGGTAGAAATTAACCCAGGGAAAAAAAAAATAAAAAAAAAATAAAATAAGTGGGTTTTTTTCAGTAGCAAGCTGTGAAGTCAGCTCAGCCATCTCATCTGATTGCATCTTCAGTCCTGCTGAATATAACACAAGCAAACACTGGTTGTTCTTGAAAAAAATATGCTGCGTTTTTCAAACAGCAATGTATGGCCTTTGTTAGTCTTGCAAAGTTGTATGGAGGTGCAAGACAGTAGAGCCTGGCTCAAAATTTGTACAGTTCCCTTGTGCTAATTAAAAGTGGTCTTTCCTTGTACCGGTTCCAAGCGGCTGACTGAACTTTCAAGTGTTTTTGAAGACAACTGCAATTTCTTGCTTGAAATGAAGGACTAATGGCTTAATATTTAACCTGCAGATGTTGTCAGCTATTTAACCTTGTCCAGGAGTGAATGGGTAATTCCCCTCTGCTAACGAAAGTGTAAAAATACCTTAAAATGACCTTGTGCCAATTTTATGGTGAAAAGTCACACTTCAGTAAAGCTACACAGCTAATAACAGTGTTGACCTTTTGTTCTTAGCCATCTAAAGACGTTAAAATCTGACTGAAACAGGATTATGCAATCTTAGACTCAAAATGTAGTTAAGTGAACACGTATGCTTAAATAAAACAAGGGGACCAAAGAAGGGGGCAGTGGTAGGGAGGACCAGCCAGGCAGAGGCAGAGCCAGCTGAGACCTGCTCCTGCCAGCCCTGAGGAAGAGCTGTTCTAATTTTATCTCGCTGATTCTTGGCTGGTTGTAACATTTTTTGTTATCAGAATAGACTTCTTTATTTGGACAAAGAGTGACTAAGAAGGGGTGATTTATTCACATTAACAGACAGTCAGTACTAGTGACTCATTAGCATATGATCAGAGAGGGTTTGTAACCCTGCAGGCCTGTGAACGGAGCTGAGCAAATCAATAGAAGAAGAAAAAACGTGGATTTTGTGTTTGAAAACTTGTTTTAGGAAAGTAAGCCAGATAAGAAGGTATTAGTTATTAGGAAACAAGACTGATTACTGGATACTCCTGTTCAAGGAATGAGCATGTTAAGATGTCTCAAAGTGCAGTGTCCTTGCACGGCCCATGGAGCAGTCTCGGGCTCTTAATGGCTTGGAGGTGCCAGCCTAGTTACTCACACATTGAAAAAAAATAGAGAAAGTTTTGTAAAATGCAGTTCATCAAGCTCCATTGATTGCCCTGAAGGCTGAAACATGCCCTTTAATTTCACTCTATCAAGGTGGGAGCTACCTGCTGTAGCCCTGTGAAAGCTATAAGGGGTAACGGGGATTTTAGCCCACTGCTCTGCTACAGCCTCTTGGTAGTTTTTAACACAATCAGGCTCATCTGGATGAGAAATCTCACTTCTTAACGATTCTTGGTCCAAGCAGCTCTCTTGGTATCCACTTGAGGCCAACCATGCAGGACCTTGCTTCTCTAAAGAAAACGCTGTACAGCTCTCTACAGAGCAAATCCCACTGCCTTCTGACTCAGACATCATAAAAAGAGAGATTTGCTTTGACGTAAAATTGTTCCTGAATGCACATAAAACAGGCAGACTTTGAAATTTTGGTGTAGATTTGTCCTTTAGGCACAGTTTACTGTCTCTGGCATAATTATGTTTTGAAATGCTTGATTTCGTCGTACTTCTCTCTATCTCTGGACTGGATTAAGCCCAAGTGAGCTCTTATCCTCTTCTCCTGTAACCAGGCGGGTCTCACATCCACTGTGAGCGGAGTGGTGGCTCTGCATTTTAAAAGAAGAGAAGCTACTTTTAATCTCCTGGCTCTTATAAGCAATCACCGCCACAGTCTCTTTAAAAGTCTCCACCAGCCAGAAGCAGGATCACACTGCAAATTTCATCTCCTCCTTATCACTCATCCTGGGGCAGGATTTCTACGGGAAACAACATCCAGCTCAGCACTGCGGGCTGGAAATCCCGGCTTTCACCACAGGCAGCACGAGCTTTCCGGAGCGATAGATCCAGCGCTGCGTCCTGCCTTGCCTTCACAGGCAGCCTGGCTGCTTCCCACCACGGCGAGAGAGCCGTGGTGGTGCCTCTGCCTACGCCGGCACAGAGGGATGGACTGGAAATCACCGGTGGGCCGGCACAGTCCCTTCCACAGGCACGGTAAACAAGCAGGAAATAATAGCTGGGAGTTTTCAGGACCTTCAGTTTCAGGGTGTCGGGAGAAATCTGTGTTTTGATTGTTCAGACTTCAGAGCAGCTGCTGTAAACATGACGTGACTGAGTGTATCTTCTGGGCAAATGCTGGCGACAATGCAGCTCACAAATTCTGTTAAAACTGATTGTGTTCCATCTTCCTGCTCACCCTTCTTAGGGATAACCAACTAGTCATTAATCCTCAAAAATTTAAGACAGCTATAGGTCTCTTTAATTTGCACCTAGCTTCCGCTAATCCAAAATGATTGTTGCAGAAGCCAAAAATAGCCGCTGCACATATCCAGCTGTCCCTTTATTTTACCAGGGATGACCTAAATACCAGTGGGGACAATACGGTGCTGCATGGTTTTCTGCTAAATATCTGTGTCCCACCACATTCCCTCCCCATTGATAAAATTTTCCTGGGGCCCATCACTGGCTTTGAAGCTCCTTGTGGCAGTGGAGCAGCAAAACCAAATTGCAGCAGAAAGGAAAATTGAAACTTAGAGGACACGAGACTGACACCGAACTCAGCTATTTACTTAAAGCTTTGCTGAGGGGGGAAACACAAAGCTGTTAATGATGGTAACATTGCAACCCAGAAGGTAGGTTTTATTCCATACCTGGAAGGTTTGGAAGCTTTGGAAGCTATGCTCTAGTTTCCAAGCGGGAACAATGTTTCACAGCAAAGATGAGCAGGTGCAAACATATGCCAGGAGTGACCTCCAACTTCATTCAAGTTGGGTCCAATGCACAGACTGCTGCTCTCTTTTAAGGGAGACGTGAAGTGACCCATTTTTTTTAAATCAAATTTTAGTTTGCAGGTCTTTTACAAGTCCCAAACATCCAGTCTGAAAGCACGTGCCTGTAGACATCATGACTTAGACACAGCAGCTTGGGTCTTTTGGCCTCTTCGAGGCTGTAGACCACCAGACTGTCCTCCAAGTTTACCATGTCCAAAACCCCCTTTTGATTCAAAACCTATTATGCAAATGGAGGAAGCATGATGACTAGAACCATGAACTCTGAACATTGGACTCTGCCACCCAAAAGATGTTTTCCTCTGACCTCTAAAACCAAACATCTCCCCAGCTCTCTCCTGCCAAGGCTACATCTTCATCAGAAAGTTGCATGATGCAGTTAGAGCAAATCCAACTTTGCAGATTGCAATCTGAGGTTGTGGTGGTGATGCAACTTTGGCATTAGATGTGTTTCAGCTTTTGTCTGGTCACCTGGACTGACTGCCCAGTAGTGGCTGGAGCACACTTAATGCAGTCCTGGAGCATACCGTTTGATGAAACCAAACCAAACATTTGGTTTGGTTTCATCCAAAAGCAAGTTTGTTTTATGGACCTTAGGAAGACCTCATCCACACGTGCCAAGACCTCTCTGTGATGCAAACCAAAGCACAGGAAGTGGACGCAATCAGAAGAATCACTTCAAAGGCATAATTCTGATTTGAACTATGTCATTAATGACAACACATTCTGAGTGAGCCAGCATCTGCCTGGGCTTAGCTAATCAGAGGTAAGTTTTAAGGACAATGTCAAAAAATGGGCAGATTCTGATGCACTCAAGTCTGTAAAGGCTGATGAGACCCCACGAGCGTTGGCATTCCTTGCTGGCAGAAGAACCTTTTTCACCATGGGTGCACTCCATCTTAAATTGTAAGGGACATCTTGTTTTTCACTCACTTGTCAGAAGGATATGGAGAAGGCTGAACCATTCAGTCAAATGCTACTGGCACAAGTTTTGCCAGGCAACACCAACAGATCTAATTGCTGACTAAAACCTGTTTCAGGATGGAGTTCAGCCTGAGGAAATAAAATCTTTAAAAAAAAATCTAAAGACAAAGCCTAGGAAAAAATATAATTTTCTGTTATTCTGTGGCTATCCTGAATTACAGATTTGAAATATACAGTCATGGGTGTGGAGCTGCATTTGAGCCATTGGCAATTGAAGACTGATGTTCCCCCACGCTTTTATGTCTGCATTTTTAACCCAGTTAGGGAAATGGCATGCAGAAAAAGAAAACTTTCAAAGGCCTCATGGAGGGCTACATGAACAGAAAAGACTTAACGTTATTTGAAGTCTAATATGTTTTATTGCACATGTTTAGTGAGCGCTGTGGGAAGGGCAGAAATATGAAACAAACCAGCCCTTCTGGTCTCTATAATACTATTTTTTTTTTAAATAGCAGCTTTACTAGAGCTTTATGGAAGTTTCATAACAGGCTCAGCATCCTATAAATAAAAGAGACCTTCACCAACTGGGGGTTTTACTGTGTCACCAATGTATTCTCACACTGGCTATCACATTGCACAAGAGTTGTGGCCTTTTGAAGGAACTGGGAAGTGAGTTGGGACCCCTCTGAGCTTAGGAGAAAGACCATGTGAGTGTTCCAGAGACAGAACACCCTCCAAAACCGCCTTACATGTTTTCTGGTTTCCTTCCATTTTCTGAAGACTAGGAACAGTTGAAAGAAGTATGATGAGTGCTCACTCCTAGAGAGACTTCTGAGTGACTGAATTAAAACCTGAATCCCAAATTTCGTGTGTTTGTTTGAAACTTCATGTGGAAAGGATTTCATCTGCTGCTGAAGTGTAAGATGTCACATTAGTTGTCTTCCAGAAAAGCTCTAGCCTACTTCCAAGATATTCAGCTAAAATTGCCCTCTATAAAGATTGTGCTATCCTACCTGTTTAAAACGTCGTATGCCGTCAAATACAATGCCTGTCTATCTAATGGACAGGCACTGAAGAGGTGAGTAAGTGATCATGAGTTAGGGTTGGCTGTGGCCCTCGTGTATTTCTATTCTGTTGAATTGCATACCTATACACATGATGGCCATGACTTTAAAGATTATTCAAATATCTCATCTGCAAAACAAGAGATATCGCTTCGCTGTAGAAGAATTCTGCATAGATCAAAAAAGATAAGAGCTGTCCAGTTTTTCATGCTGGATTGTCAAACATGGGATAGCATATTAAAATCATAAAAATAAATTCTAGCATTTCTGCTAAGTAACAGCTTATTTTGTTGGTAAGAAAGAGAAAAAGGGAGAAGTGACTGCTACAGAAGCAATAAAAAGCGTGCCAAGGAAAGAAATCATGATTGTGAAAGTAGATTATTTAATCTGAAGCGGGTAACACTTTTTCCTATAACTTGGAGGGAAAAAAAAGTTTTATATAGTTCAAAAATGTAATAGCTCCTTCTTTCAAAGGAGAAAATAATTAAAGACTGATCATAGAATCATAGAATGGTTTAGGTTGGAAAGGACCTTGAAGATCATCGAGTTCCAACCCCCCTGCCATAGGCAGGGACACCTCCCACTAGACCAGGTTGCCCAAGGCCACGTCCAGCCTGGCCTTGAACACCTCCAGGGATGGGGCCTCAACAACCTCTCTGGGCAACATGTTCCAGTGCCTTACCACCCTCAAAGTGAAAAACTTCTTCCTAATGTTCAATCTAAACCTGCCCTCTTCCAGTTTGAAGCCATTTTGCCCTGATAAAAAAGATGTACTTTTCTCAGCGGCCTCTGATACTTTTGATAATTGGAATTAAATAGTTATCATAGTCATGTTAATGTAGGTTTACAAAGGGAATATTCTAGTATCCATCTGAATAAATACAAGAATATTTGCTTCTTTCTAACTGTTCAGATCCTATACTGCATAAAACAATGACATACATAACTGATAACTCTTGATTTGAAAATGACGTAACAAAACTTTCTAATCACTCTCATATGCCAAAAAGTCTAGGGATTTCAGGATATGTTTCATTTTGTCAGCAGAACACACAAATGTTCCAAGGCTTATTCATCAAAAATCATTGTCAGTATGTGATGCCATTGAAAGGCACGTAAAAGCTTTTCCAGCTTCTATAAGTTGCTTCTGCATGTTAGGTGAAGATTTATCAAATGCAATCTTTAAATTCATTAAAGATGATGAAGGTGTGGATGATGGAAAACCACTTTTGGCAACTGAATGCAACTTATGTTATTTTACAGTGTGCTAAAAGTCTTTTTATCGTGTAATCTTAGAGCAGTTTCATTTTATATGCTGAGGTTTCTGAAATGAGGCATTCTCTGCAGACTGTTATGACAAAGAACAGATGACAAATTTTTTTTTGTCATAGCAGTAACTTTTATCTAAGAAACACATCAGAACAAAGCACAAGGTGTGAGAAGGGATTAATTCAGTAATGTACCTCAGCCCTCAGAAATCTGACTTCACATTTTTGTATCAGTAAACAAAATTTCAGCCACATCCTGCAGAAAAAAATAGCAATTTTCAGCATGTCATAAATATGACTGAAGGGCTGAAATGTGACAAAAGGCTGGAATTGGATTGTTTAATAATAATGTGTATGAAGAATAATATCTGTTGAGAGATTCAGTAGAGAATTATATATCTGAGGGAACTGTGAATGTACACTTACAGCTTACAGAGTTCCTGCTTAACACATTTTCTGGTATTTTTTGCATAGTTATCTTCTTTGCTTCCATCTAAGGGTGATCACATTGTTTCAATTGCTCTTGTTAAGTCCATAGTTTTTAAATCTTGCCTGGCAATTCTACCTACACCTTCCAATACCCACCACGATGAGTTCCTATGGCATTCCTGTGGAACACAACATGTTTCTGGTACTTTGGACTTTGGGAAGAGATTAAAGGTGGAACACAGAAAGGACATTTTGGCTCCACCAATGCCTCCCTGCAAAACTTGGAGATCCTAGGGGGTCTGAATATTTCTGTCGTGACATGGTGGATACCTTAATCAGGTGTTACTTGGGAGGTGAGGACAACAACTTTATGAGGAGAGCTCAGGAGCTGGTAGCTTTCCATCAGTACCTCACTGAACATTGTACATCTTCAGATACAGGACTGGGGCAGGGCTGCACTTCATTTCTCACTGGGCAGTCTTCTTCAGTAGTATCCCTTACCAGGGACCTCCAAAAGTGCAACGACTATTTCTTGTACATCTTCTCCACAGAAAAAAATGTTGTTTTCTTTCTCAACCCAGTGGGAGTGCTCTCCAGACAACTCATCACAAAAAAGCAGGGAACCTTCTTGTCACTCGGGGGTGCTCACCCCCCACTCCAGACCCAGAAATAAGATTTTGTCATGAGAAAGAATTCTCAAATACCACAAAAACAAAAGATGCATTTCAAAGGAAAAGAGCATGAAACAGCTGTAAAAAATAATTCTGCAGCTGTTGGTCTCAGTTCCCAGCTCTCTACCATTTCCCCCTACTTCACAACAGCTGCTGCATAGACCTTGTGGCAGATTTCCAAAATCTTCAACAGAAGCTGTTTTACCCTTCGAGAAAATCACAATTTCATTCCTATTTCCTGTTTCAGAAGAAAACAGCACCAGGTTCTGGGGGATTTAACCCACGGTCTCCAAATCCTAAGAAGGCTTTCTAAAATCACCTGGAATTTGCCGTTGAGGGGGCTGTATGTGAAGTTCAGCACAACTGCAGTGGCATAACTCAGAGCAGGGAGGACACAAGGCAATAGTGCAGCCAAAACTGCTCAGCTGTGACATAAACATTGCACTCTCCGTGTTCTGATGGATGGCAACCCTTGAGACCACTCAAGTTGGAGGCAAAATTGGAATACAGGTCAGCAGCACAAGAATGCTTAGAAATGGCAGTTTGAGACCAAATACGCTGAAAACCAAAAACATGCACATTAGGGAAAATTATCTGAATGCATAAATTAGTGGCTGCTTGGAAAATAGTTGTGCTTCTCCTGAGTGTCCCAGTGCCTTATCCCCAAAGAACCCAGAGACCTGTGTTTGTGTCCTCTCACTGTAAAAGCAACATTGAATATCTCATCTTTGGGTAGTTTTTTTACTCTTTAGTGTTCCAAGTATAAATAAATCAAGATGTTGTGTTTTAAGGTATTCAGCAAAATAAAACCTCCATCCCCTTTACATGAGCCTCAGGCCTCTGACCAGCTGACGCTCATTTCAGAAATAAATATGGACTTATTCCATGGAAATTTGAAATATCTGGTTTCATCTCCAGCATCTTAGATAGCACCAAGAATTTTTTTTTTTAAAAGATTTTCAAATATTTTTTGGTGAGAGCATTCATTCTTCCTCCTCCATCATGGTGCGGGCATCCCTGGTATCACACCAGGGAGCCCAAAAGCCTCAGCAGTCCTGCTGCTGTCATACCTCCCAGCTTGGAATTTTGGTCTACACTGCCTCCATAAGTCAGTGGACTCAGAAAAAACTGCCCACAGGGACTGTTGCAAAAACACAGGAGATGATGGCTGCAGGACATAGCAGCTGAAGGTGATAATGGCTGCAGGACAGCCCTTATCTCCTCCTGTCCATGGTGTCCAACATATGTGTTGCTCTCACTTTCACTTGATGGCACAGCTCCCAAGCATATGTCAGGCTTTAGCATGAGCTGCATGTAAGGCCAAAACTGAAGCAAGAGTTGAATGAACAGCCACACCTACCCCTTTCCCTTCCCTTCCCTTCCCT
>VUYV01000055.1:4745013-4765114 GCA_008711295.1 Anarhynchus alexandrinus | reverse complement strand
TCCTTCCCCTTCCCCTTCCCCTTCCCCTTCCCCTTCCCTTCTCCTTCCCCTTCCCTTCTCCTCACTCTTCATTTTCTTCCTCTCTGTGATCTCACTCTTGCTCCTTTCCCCCCCGTACCTTGCATTTCCAAAGCCAACATGTACCTCCTACTCCAAGGTTTTAATACTCTCTCATTTGCCTGTCCAACAGTTTCTACCTCCTCTTCATCCATCCTCTAACTTTGGCAATGCTTTTGGTGCCATAGGACCTTCCAGAGACTTAGCCCAGCCAACCTCTTGGCTGGTCCATACCCAGTTGTCTTTTTATCTCTCCTCACTACCTCAGCCCTATGGAAAACACAGGTAATCCAAAGGGAAGGGAAGTCAGTATCTTATGTCCAAGAATAAAAGAGCCTCTCTTAGACAGAAACAGAAACTGTTGGCCTTGAAAGAAAAAAAAACGCTGGTTAGCATCGGGCAGGACTTTGTCTTTGTGGAGACTCTATGAAAGACGGTGATGGGAAGATGGTGATTCTTAATAGCGACTGTGATAATGCTTAAAAAAAGGAATCCAGAGACACCTACAAGGAAAAATAAAATGTTGTCCAGCAAGGGTTCAGCCGTGCTCTTTAATAGCGATGTCTATGAAATGAGCTTGTATCACAGTACACATCAGAAAGTGAAATACTCAGAAGTATCACCCAGCTTTGATAAAATTCTTCAGAATACGATTTTATACATCTCTATTAAAGTTCTTCTTATTTCACATTGCAGGCTGTGCTCTGGTTCTGTATGAACAGAAGGATGCACTATCTCCACACCAAAATGCAAGTGCTGTGGAATAGCACAGCATCCTGACTACGCCAGCACAGGAAAACGTAGAAATTGGAAGGCCCTGGGGAGAAAAGGAAGAAAGCTGTATTATGAAGAAAAATACTCTGCACAGAAAAGTTATTTCGATGGGATTCTTTTGCTTGTAGCAATGAGATCACTTCTTTGCCAAGGCACCGTTCCTAAATATCCCGGGCCCCTCTGGGGACTGCTGTATATGGAGTCCTGCTAGCTTGTTCCAGCGGACAAGGCATGCTGGTTGTCACCATTGTGGGTATGAAATTTATCTTTCTACAAATGACATACAGGCTTAGGAAGCCAGCAGGCAGCCAAGCCGAGGAACGCAAAACTGGAATCCAGATCCCCTAAATCTTAGTCCACCGCTTAGTGCACAGTGACTCGCCATTTTATCTCAGCCTAAGTTCTTGCACCATCCCAGACCCCACAGCGTTGCCATGGGACACACGGGACAGCCCCGCTGCTCAGGACCCAGAACGTTCACCTCTGAAACAGCACTAGCAATTGAGTAATTTGGAAAGGTATCACTCTTGTGCCCCTGTGGCCTGTAGTCTAAATGAGAGGATGTTCTTGGGTAACTGTTCATGTAAAAGGTATTTAAGAGGCCAACCACATTTTTTAGGTTTTAGTATTATTTATTAAAAATGAGAATTTGTAGCTCCTGGGAGTTCCACTGTTGAAAAATGGATGATAACCAAAAGCCAAAATACTGATTTATTCATGTTCAATTAGCAAATTTCAGTTGAGAAATGTAAAACCACATAATTTTGTGTTGGTTTGAAAGAAACTTGTCTCTTGGCCTTCCCTCGGTACCTCAGAGGCCACTCACATTCCCATTCTTCTCAAGGGTCTGGGTTTCCCAGACAGGTTGCTTTTTGCCGTTGCCCATGGCCCCCACAGTGCACTGCATCAGCTTGATGACAGGGGAGACGGCCTGACTGAGAGTAATTTGAACTAAGAAATAAAAACATTTCAAACCAAGCTGTCTCAATTCGAGTCAGCCACCCCTGAAATCGCCTAATGAAATAAGTGTAATTTTTTTTACTAGATACTTTGTATTAAGAGAAGAAATAATGTAGAATTTTTTTACTAGCCTGACCTACATTGAGAAAGAAATGCATCTCTAGATAGGTGTTTCAGTATTGGAGTTTAACTGGAAAGTAAATCCAATAATTTTCCTTTAATGTCTACTTTTTTTTTCAAAAAGATATTAAAAGGAATGATAATTTCTACTAAAGTGATGTAAATCCAATAATTTAAAAGTTATCTTTAGAGAATGAATCTTTTGTCAAACGTTTGTGATTTAGAACAACTCTGACATAGTTCATATTCATATCCACTCTCTATTAATTTTTCTGTTTCCATTTTCCTGTCATGTATATTACCCCATGCAGCTGCCAAGTACAGCTTATAGTGTGCTCAGCTTTCATGAATTTTTCCTTTTATGTTCATGATGAATTTATAAAGCAGTTTATAATTGAAATTCACCATAAGAGAAAAACTTACAAGATATTTTTATGGTGCATGTCAGAAATTTTACAATTTAAACTGGGAAGCAGTAACTGTGAAGTCATTGCCATACCCATGGTATATTTTAGTCATCTGTCCACAAGATGCATAAGATGGAAGAAAAGGGATTTTTAAAAATACTAAAGAAGATTTTTCCCTTCTAAAGAAGCAACAGAAATAAGATTCTGAGAATTGGAGACTACCGCTGATACAAACTCTCTCTAAAGATAACAGCAATGGAATATTGCTGAAGGAATTGATTCATTGTTTGCTGTCTCCTTTGGTATGCAGACGTAGATAAAAAGGAACCATAATACAATGATGAAACTAAGGACAGTTTCCTCCATGCTTGGAAATCCCCTTCCAAACAAATAGCAAAAGCAGAAAAAGCACTACCACCAGATACTTCAGCTAAAAGTCTCTAACTTGAATGTGACAGTTGCGAGGCAGCACAATACAGGAGAAAATACAGTCTTGTGAAAATAAGTCATGGGCCAGCTAGAGATTTATGTATTTAAAGCAACACTTCTGAACACCTAACCATAATCCTCAACCAGCTGTTGCAGAGCAGAAAGCAGTAGTGCACTTCCTCATAGTAAAATGTCCTGCTTAATGAAGCCGTCCATCTTGCAACAATCTCAGACTCTCCCTGGGCTGGAAACCCAGTCACGACTGGGTTGTTGCTGTAGCCAAGCTCTGAGGTGCATGGGCAATTTGTGGGAGGGCATCGCCGTCACCATTTGATCTGCCCTCCGTTTGATTCAGTGCACAAACCAGCAGATAGGAGAGAGGAAAGTTAGATCTCACTTGGGAGGGTTCATGAAGGAGTAAGACAGAAGAAGGGAGTGGAGTAGGTTCTTTCCTGGGCAAGAAACTGGAAGGCAGTTGTATTGTGTTTGAAACTAGTTTTGGAAAGAGTGCTCTTCCGGAGAACCATGGGATCTAGGTCTACCTGCAGTACTTTTCCCAGTGCTTTGAGTTTGAGGAAAACAGCAAGAGAGGGGTGCAGTTTGCAGAGATAGAGGTCCAACTTACAATCATAGAATCGTGGAATATCTCAAGTTGGAAGGGACCCATAAGGATCATTGACTCCAACTCCCAGAACTTGCAGAACTAGGGACCAAATGAAGAGATCTGCTACAGACCTGGATATAGTTTGTGTGACTTGGAAGGCGGGCTGACAGTGAAGTTTGTGCCACAGAGGACCAGTACCACGCTGAACTCATGATGCTTTACTTGACCTTAAAAATTAATTACAGCACAACTAAGAGGGTACCCTTCAATTTAATTTGTTCCATGAGCGGGTAGGAGAGGAGACTAGTAAACCAGAACTGAAGGTCAAGTTTGGGAGGGCTAGCATAAAACCTGGTCCACACACTCAGACTCAGGAACCATATTTGATGTGTTTAAGTGGTAGATACACCTTTTCTGTCACCTTTAACAGAGTATATTTGGGATAAACTGAACAATAGAAGTTCTCACTGTATTGAAATTGCTGAAAATGTGTCCAAAAGTAATAGTAAATTCACTAAATATTAGTCAGATTAGTAACATTTTGATTTATTTTTTGAAGTTAAAAGCATCACCCAAAATGTCAACATTTGCACAAACATTTGAAGCCCTTTTGCGAGCCCTTTTGAATGCCTGCACAGAAGAGCACGGACTACCTGCTGTCCTGTATGAGACCTCAAGGAGCAGTTGGTGGACTGATTTATCCTCTTTTTGAGGTGGGCAGAGTACATAAAGCACCGTGGCCTCATGGGTCAGCAGGCTGGGCTGCATCCCGGGCGGGAGAGGAGGAAACAGGCTGTGCCAGGAAAAAGGGTGGAGCAAACTGTTTCCCCTCTGCAACAAGGAGGACGCCTGACACTGTGAGTCAGAGTTCCCAGGGCGGTTTAGCTACGCTTCTCCTTTATATAGGTTAAATTGCTTGGTGGAAAGCCAATGTTCTGGGTTTGTTTTAGAGAGAAACAGTTGGATACTTTTGTTAAAAGTATCTGCTCTGGGTTTCCTTTGGTTTAGGGTGGTAAAGCTTCTTCATTGTATTATGCAAGGATTGGAGTGGTTCCCCATGAGATTCAACAATACCAGTGTTTGAAGGGTTTTTTTTTTTCCATTTATCACTCTGTTACAACAAAGTGTAACTGTTATATTAGTCAATTTTCCAATTTGCTTGACAACTAAAAAACCCTGCCACTCGACCCAGCCTCTGTGCTTCTTTCCTTGCCATTATCTGTCTCTGCAGTGATCCTTTTGTTCTGCAATTATGAAACCTTATTAAAAGTCCTGGAACTGATAACTTCTCGATTTTTTTGGCTGGTATAGTTTCTTAATGCATTAATGGTAATAATAGTCAGTGTGAAAGTAAGCCTGAAGCATCCTCAGTCTTTACTACTATAAATATGCCTATTAAGGAGCCATCTACTATACATGTACTATCTTTGTGTGTATTTAATGTTTGGCATATTTTGCCTCTATAATCAGAATTATGTTCTAGATATAAATGATGCCTAACTGCCTCTCGTGTAGCTCTTAGGTTGCTAGCTTCTCTTAAGCAGTATATTATAATATCTTAAGAGATTTGCATAAGTAGTAGAGCATACTGCAGAGCAGCTTAGAAACGCTCTCTGGCAGGAACAGAGTAGAAGCAAATGGATGAGCTGCAAGAGATATACACAGCCAAACTGGTGCTGGGTAGAGTGGATGGCAAGATGATGACACCAGTTAAAAATATAATCCACTAATGACTCAGCTTCTACTTGGGCAGCTTCCTAGCTATTCAGAATGCTATCGGTTCAAAAACCATGAGCTATCACATATGTATCGGCAAAACCACACGGTGACTCTCATGGCTAGAGCAGGGGACAGAAGAAGCCAGGCATCTGTTTCTGACTTAGCTACAGATTTGCTGCGGACATTGAAGTAAATTGGACTCTTTATGTTCCCCTAACTTGGTCTGCAAACTAGAGGAAGAAAAAAATACCTAGTTATGTTGTAAAATAAAAGTCTTGCCTTTAAGGAGTTAAAGGAAAAGCAAATATGTTGAAGTTGTCCGAAATCACTAGCTCTTTTTGCTGCAGCTCCTAGTAAATTCCTCCCTGCAAGAAATGCCAAAACGAATTTAAAGTTCAGTCTCTCCTGGAAGTCTCTTGCTTTTGAGAAGGAGGGGAAAGGAAAGGCACCAGCTACATAAAGGCGTTCACTGTGGAACTGCAAATGAGTCTGCACAGTGTTTTATCCTTCACCAGTCCTCTTTGTCTCCTTCTCTTCTGACTGCATTCTTGGAACATCTTGTACATGAATTTATAAGACTGTTTGTTTTATTGCCACATTTTTAACTGCACAGACCACATTGCAGCCTAAGAAATTAATTTGAAAGGAATGGCAAACTGTGTAATTTTGGTTAACAACAATTCTAGCTAAAACTGAAAGCGAGGTGTTTTTCTCACACTAGAATTTTTAAAAAAAAAAAAAGCAAGCATTACTTCGGCAGAATCAGGACATGAAAGGTAACTGAAAAGTTGAACTGTGTAAAGACCGATATGGTATCAAGCGGAGTTTAACTGAAAACTGTAGGACGCAGCATCAATTGCAAGTACTCATGAGTTTACATATTTCAAACATACAAAAGCCACCTCAATTTTCTTACAGTGAATAAACCAGCAACTTCTGTGACTTGACAATTATAAGTGAATATAGTACACCTGTTGATAAACAAAATTAACATCAGTCAGAAATGTTTAGAACTTGCGTAATGTTTTTGGTAAAAACTGAGCTGAAAGTTGCAGGCTGTGCCTGGAAGAGAGCGGGTGTGAGAATCAGCCCACCACCGTGGGTGTAAATAGCCCTTTGCAGGTACGGTCCCTCAGGGCCTCTCGCTTCGGAAGGCAGCAGCACCGCTCACCTGCTAAAAGTGATGGATGCGCTGCTCACCTGATTATCTGAGCGATGGCAAGGGAGGGAAGTGTCGCAGGCACAGCTCCTCCAGCAATCTTTTTGCACCGGCTAATATTTCAGTGGCGCTGGGTAAACGCCATTTCGCGGAAAAAGTGTCAAACGTCAGAGAACTAATCTAAGTACAGAGATTTAATCAGCGGGCTTTTGGTTACTGCAGGCTGCATTATTGGATGACAGGGTAAATAAAACTATACTGTAAATAATAAAGACATTATCAAAATGATATCATTAAAATGATGCCAAAACAGACTCTACTTGTTTGAATCATTCAAATTCCCTTGAGATAAATGACATAGAAAATGATTACAGACAAAATATAGAAAGTAATTGCAGAGAAGAAATACACGTTAGAGACATTAGTTGATGAAAGAAAATAAGTTAAGATGTTTTTAAAAATATATTTAGGAGAAATTAATAGGGTAGGCAAGCTTAGGAGCTGTGAGGCCATACTTTATGATGTAAAGACATGTTTCTTTGAGAACATCACTCCAATCCCTAGCCAGAAATATTTGTGGGATTGGCCTGTTGAAAAGAGTATTAGATACATTCTTTCCCCTAAATATTTAAATTAATTTGATGCATCAATTTTATGCATTATTTTCTACACTCATTCATTTGAATGGTACCATCTGTGATATGTTTGCATAAAATTAATTTCAGTCTCACTATGAAATATTTGTTGAAAGCAATTCTGAATTTACTTTGGAAAACATTCATTGCAGAAATCTGATAAAAGCTCTATATTCAACCAAATAAAAGAAATTACCAGAGAATCTATAACCAATGATGTTAGTCTAATTTTTGGCTTTCAAATAGCAAACAGCAGAGTATAAAAAATTAATGAAAACCTGGTTTAACTTTTTGCAGTAAATCCTACACTGGAAAAAAAAAATAAAAGAAGTGCTGTTCATTGCATCAGGCTGTTATATGATGGGTTGTCATCAAACAAAGCTAATGTTCTTTATGGTCTTCTCGAAGATATCACAGATGTCTGGACCATATTACTGATATAGAAGTAGATGCTACTGCGCAAAGACACTACAAATTTTATGTAACTGCTAGTTCAGGTTTTCCTTACCACGACTGATACATAGTTCCCAAGTCTTTCGCACTTTTCAGGAACTACCAGCTATGTAACTCAGTACTAGGTATTGCAACTTAATCCTCTATCTCTTTATTTTGTTGAACTAAGATGTATTACATACCTATAAACATTAAGATTCATATTCATAGACAATCGGGGAACTTACTTTGTTCCAGGATTCCAGATTCCTGTTCGAATCTCAGATTTAGTGATTCACAGCTTTCTCCAAGTATTTCAGTCCTAGGTCAGAAATGATGATAGCTGAAGGTTCCTTGCTCTGTGTTCTACTTCAGCAAAAAGTTCTGTGTATATACAATTTATAGCTTAGCAAATTATGTCAGAGAAATTGTTCTAAAATGAAAGCTTTGTCTACTAACCGTGCTTAGTCTGCCTGCCGTGCCCGTCCTCTGTGCTTTAGTGCTATGGAGCAGAGGAGGCTCAGCTATCTCTGTTTGCCAACAGGCTTGTATTTTAAAAGTGCCTCTGAAAATACTGAACTCTTCCATGAAATAATATTAAAGTTGGCTGAAGAATGCCTTCTCAGATTTAATGGTTACAATGAACTGGTTAGTGCTTAACAGCTGCACGGCTGGAAAATTATGAAGAGTTTAAATGTCTATGCTGGATCATACTGATATTTTTTGATATGGAAGTATATAACCTAAACTGCATGACTAGCACAAAGAAAGGCAGCTATTAACAATAAGACCTTGACCTCAGATAAAAAATTGAAAAGAATGGGCTAAATTTAGCCTTTTTATCCTTGATCATAGTTCCCTGTATTGTCTTCTACCAAGGCTGAACTTAATACAGTCTCACTTTCCCACCTAAGAAACACTTCTAAGTTTCCCTTTAATTACCAGTTTCAAAATTTTGTCCATCATTTATTGGAAAAGGATAAAAGTGTACACAGCAACATGTTTCAACTAGAAAACATTAAAAGACCTACTCGGCTAAACCATACGTATCCTTCCTTTTTTGGAGTAGTATGAGGTCCTGTGGGAAAATAATACCATTCGCTATTTCTTCTGGCCTAGGATGCCCTCCAAGGTTGGGACCTAAAGAAAGTAAAAGTCTGAGAATTTAATACATCAATTCACCCAGCAGCCTCACATAAATAATCCAGAAAAAGGAACACTAACTATGGTTGGATCAGCTTTCAGTGCATTCTTAGGATCAAAGGAAAAACTCTTAAAAAAAAAAATCCCCAGAAAATCTGTGACCAATTCTTCTGAAGCAAAACTGCCAAGAGAGGACAAGAGGAAGGTATTGACTACCTATTAGGAGCAAATGTACTTCCCCTCTGTTGGAGGTTGTCATTGATCTTTGATGAGATGTCCTGGTTTGAGCAAGACAGGATTAATTACTCTTTCAGCAATTTTACTTTGCAATAAGGTGTCTTGTAATGCTTGGGAAAACTGCACTTTTAGAAGACTCTGCTGTCTGAATCTGTGAAAATATTTATTTTATAGCCAGCTGTGGTATGTGGGTTTCAAGGTCTCAGTGTTTTTGAGCTCACCAGGTGCAGGAATGAGGAGGAGCGAGACTCAGACACTTGACCCAAGCTGGCCAACAGGGTTATTTCATACCATCAACGTCACATTCAATATAAATTAGAAAGTTTGCTGAGGAGCTTTCTGTCTTCCTTGACAGCTGCTGTCCTGAGAACTTCTTGCCCTGGTGCCAGACCCCTGAGGCCTTCCCTTCCTCCCGAAGCCGTAGCGCTCGCAGTGTCCGACATTTGCTGTCCACTGCTGGAAGTGCACAGTTTCCCACTTGTAGAATTGGCTGAGTATAATCCTTGTATGTTTTATATTGGTATCAGGATCAGTACTGGTTCTTTAGTATTATTAATGTTAACTATTTAGTCTTACTCTATTAAATCTGTTTATATTTCAACCCCCAGGTTTCCTTGTTTTTTCCCATATTCCCCTTCCTGGGTGGGAGGAGTCATCAGGTGATAAAATAATTGTCTAAACAACAATAAATTGTTAAGGCTTCTTCAAACCATAACACTAGAAGAATTGATATCTCTGAAAAGCAGAGACGTGACTGATATTCATCATCAGAAGGTGAAGGCAGCCCCTACAGCTACTGGGGTACTTGGTGTTTGGCACTGTGCAGGGTGAGCAGCTGCATGACATAGTCAGCAGAGAGCAGGGAAGGGTTTCCACCCCAATCCCCCCAGTGGATGGATGCATCCATCTTATTACAAAGGAAATGTAGAAAGAGTTTAGTAAATAGGGATCAGCCTATATACACAAAATCTCTGTCTGAAGACAGGTGCTCATGCCTTTTATAAGGTGTTCTTGGAATGGCAAACTTTCTCTGAAACTCGTATTTCATATATGACCCTTTTTTTTAAAGAAAGTTTTAAGAAGAAGAACCAAAATGTTGCATGACAGAAGTCAAAAGTATTCATTCAGTTTCCATTAGGAAGGTGTTGGGGGGAAGTGTCTTAAAGTATCTTCAGATACTGAAAAGAACATTAAGAGTGAAGAAAGAAACATTTATGCTTAAATCCTTAAGTGGACTCTAGCACCATTTGTTTGGGATGAAAGGTAAACCTGCAGGAACACTGCTAAACATAATATGAGCTGCACCAGACCACACTGTTTAGTCCCAATTCTATTTTGAAACAAAAAGGGCAGTAATTCATAAGTACATGAGTAAAATGTTAAGACTAAAAGTTTCCTATTTAATCTATTATTTTTTCCTGGATTCGGGTAAGAATTAATTGTGGGGAACACAGCAGTTTTGGTTTTGTATCAGGATGAAGACAAAGCCTGTCTGAGACTTCTTCAAAAAAAGACACCACCCTGAAACATCCACAGCTGAACACACATGTGGGAACTGGGAATCTGGTTTCAAGACCATGGTCTAAAGCTGGCTGAGCAGGGATGCTAATCAGGTTCTGTATGTTATGTGTCTGACCTGGACACCAGGCTACACTCATCTACACGGATTTTCCCTTTCCATCTTGTCTCTGCCGTGCCCATTTAAAAAAAAAAAAAAAAAGAATCCTAAGCAGCTGTCTTTCAAATTCAAGGACAAGCTCCACTTGAGCTAAAAGAATATTATCGTTTGCTGTATTCCCTCAGCACCTTGATCATCACTTTTGAAAAGGGCAGAGAAGTAGACAAAATACAGTTGTTGCACAGTTCCTGCTGAACGGGCTGAGATTCCCCACCCAACGTGTATCAGTATTTGAGCATGACAGGTAGAGTAGGGAGAAATTCCATCAGGATGTAATCATCAATATATATTACTCTGTGATATTTTAAATGTCAAAAAAACCCACTGTTTTAAAGTAGAGTGATATTTTTCTAAGTATGCTGCTCTGTTGAGATACACAGTGTTGTAAGAAACCAAAATGGGCACATATGTAGGTATAGACACTAAATGAGGTCCCGAGAATCCTGAAGCCATTTGTGGGCTAAATAGCTGACAAGAAGCACAAAACTCTGAAAACACAAATTGTCTCCTATCAATTGGTTTCTCTTGTCTTCAGAGAAGCAGGACTAGTGTCATTCTTTATAAATACATGGGATGAAAGAAACATTTGATTAGGAAATTATTTTCTCCTTATCCAAAGCACACAATTAGATTTCACATGCTGATTAATTGCTAGAAGAGACTAACTGTGAAACAAGAAAGCTTGGACTTCGAAGTGACTTCCCTCTGTGATTTGCAAACTTGTTCCTGTTAGAGGAACATGCACAGTGTCCTAAGCATACCGAAACACGCAGTCCTCATTTGGCACCACACCAATTTACATCAATGGAAATGGTGCCAAGTCAGGGCTACTGTTAGTGAGTACAACAAAAAAATCATCTGTCAACATGCTCCTTACACTCCAACACCTCATTTTGCTTTCAAAACTTTTGCCTATTAGGGCCTGTCTACATTATATTTCTGAAAAAATGGTTGATATCGCACTAGCAATTCAGTACAAATGTCAACTTCTAAAAAATACTTTTAGTACTTTGAACATGACTGAAAAAGAGAGGTTTCTAAATTGTCAGTTGTTTACATTATGTTTTCTGGAACTTTTTATATTTAGTATAAACTCACTGAATGTACTTATTACAAAAATCCTTGTGTTCCCTTGGCAATAGCTTGCTGCTTCCCTTTCCATTTCAGCTGCACTTACAATTTTCTGCTCCAATTCTGATACTCCAGCATGTACTCTCCTGCTGCCAGAAACAGAATTGAATCCTACCAGCTGCCTGTAAGGGGTTAGGCTAATGATTTCTCCAAATAGTACAGTCATCTAATTTAGCAACAATAAACCATCTATATCTTAGCATTAAAAGTATTTTGTTAGTCATGCATATTAGTAATATCTTTGTTGAGATTAATTTGGTTTGTTAACTGAGAAACTACAACCCATGTTTTAAAAAGAACATATATCAAAACAAAGTATTTTTTAGTACCCTGTTAATAAGGAATTTTAAGTGATGCTATGACCACGAGTCTAGAAGCTGTCCAATTTTTTTAGAATGGATCCAGGTTAATTTAACAGTGTCAAATGGGTAAAATTCCTGAACAAGTGTCAACAGTTCAGAGGTCAGGGAGGTATGAAAGACACAATGTCCTTGGATATTCCCCGTTTCTTTCCTCTAAGGAGGCTAAAAAAAAAGGAGGAAAATAGAGCAACTGGGATAACTGATATCCAGTGAAACATATTCTTAAATGTTGCAAAGACTTAGGCATGACAGCAATCTAAATAGAACCTGTGTGCATTAGCATCTGTGTAATTTTTTCCTACTATCTCATTAGCATCACAAAATGCAGACCAACAGGATTTTGATAGTCAGCCAGCTCATGCATGTTGCCATTACCCTTCCTCTCATACAATTCCCATACTTCCCTCACATATCTCTGGAAACTAACAGAGTATCTGTGAGTATTTTTAAATCATTAACATCTCTAAATGGTATATTTAAAAATAATACACAAATAATTCAAACTTTTCAAGGAATGTGTTATTTATTGCATGACTAAGCTAACAAATGCAAATTTGAAAAGAAAATAGCTTCTAATCTAAGTATTCATTTGCTGATGAATTAAAATCACGGAGTTATTCAGCACAATTCAAAATGAAAAAGCTGACATATCATTTATTGTAAAGGCCACAGCTATAATAGGAACGCCATTGTTTCCCTTTCTGCTGGTCTCACACATTCTTTTTAATCTTGATTATTTGTCACCCTGTTAGGGACTTCTTATGGTAATGAAATCCTTTTGTTGGTGATGTAACTGGAGCCTTTTGCTGCATTTTCCCTTCCTACATAAGTTACAATTGCGGTTATAAACACTGTGGAGGTTTCTTCTGAATCACACAATTGCAGATTGTTCGAAGGAGACACACGTTCCTGCTGTTGCTAGGTGGCAAATGCTCTTAAAGATTTTGCAGGCTAGAGATTTCTTCAAACCTTTAATCCTCCATATTTATTTTATAAACCACAGGAACAGTTAAAAAAAACCAAACAAACACACACCACCACTCAGTGCTAGGATGACAGAAGATCTGAAAGAGATAAAACATTTGGCGTCAAAGCTTAATTCCATCTCTAACTACAGGTCAGTTTAAGATTTCTTGAGGGATGATTATTGTACATCTGTGTATTGTGAAGCTGCTCATGCTTCTTTCTAAAACTCATGTGCTAGCTCCTGTTCAGGACAGGGTCCTAGATGTAATGAAAAAGCCTCAGATACAGTCCTTTGAAAAATGTGCATGTACGAAAGAAGAACTTCATAGAGTGCCAGGAAAAAAGCTCAAATTATTGCTTAGCATCTAGGACCTGATCATCTGGGAGTTGATTTTGCCTGATATGTTACAGAAGCACTGAGAGTTTTGAAGAGTATATTAACTCATTAATAAATCTATACAGCGTTAGTCTGAAAAAGGTCCTGTACTCTATCATTCCTAGGATATGGTTTTATAAAACTGTATGTTAATTCCTACTAACAGTTCAAGATGAAACTATTTTTCAGCTGTCCCTTTTGAAATAAGGCCAGTTTCACAGCTGAAGCTAAACTGATGAGACTTTTCACCTCCAAAAGCTGTCACACCAATGTCAGTAAGTGTTAGATTCATGACCATACACCAGTAATATTTATTAAAGGACAGCACAAGGAAACTCTGAATAAAGGAAATAATACCAGGCTTGATTACAGAACAGCTTCAGCTTCTTCTGCAGTACCTCGTACCTGTGTAAAAGTCACAAGTCCCTGCCTGTTGCACGGACAAGACCTTGTGAAGGTAGTTCCTGCAGCTGGAGAACACTGAAATCTCTGACTAGCACAGTACTTCCTTCCTCCTACATGTCTCACTCGCCCTTATTCTGGCCCTTATTCTCACATCACTTGCTGTGCCCTCCTTCAGCCTGCCCTTTTCTCATTTGTTCCTACTCCTTCCATTTGGCCCCTATACTAGGCTGTGAAAAAACAGTCCTGCTCAAGGTACACGCAAGTTTCTGAAAATTTAGTTGTTAGTCTCCAAATAAATTCTACAAAATGTATCCAAAACCCCCAGTTTTCATACATTTATTCTTCAGCTAAATTTAGGCAAACTGTTATAGGGACTACAAAAGGCATTTCTCTGACTGTCCCATCCCATTTACATAAATGTCATTAAATTTCACCTTTGTGAGCCAGCCAGGATCTTCTCAGCAAAACAATGGTAAGACTTATTCCATTTTGAAAAATGCCCTTTTTTTCCTAATCGCACTTAGGATCTTCTCAGCAAAACAATGGTAAGAATTATTCCATTTTGAAAAATGCCCTTTTTTCCCTAATCGCACTTTTTTTTTTTTAAACAAAGCTATGTAATTTCTTCTGAAAATTAAAAGAACAACTAATTCTGAGACAACAACCTGTTGGAGAACCACACCGCAGTTTTGAAATTCAGCATATGCATATACAACTGAAAGCATGGGTCTTACAATGGAAAGTCTTGGGCGACTCTAGCAGTATCCATTGGTGTAGATCTTTCCTTACCAATAAAGTCTCATATTATCATGAAAAAAGTAAAATCTTACAGGATGGAAAATTGTTCCCTCCCTATCTGAGCCATGCATCTGCTACAACTGTAGGTGGTTTGGGTAGGAAACATCAGTGAAAAGGTATTATAAATTCTTCAGACTTTAATGATCTCTCTTTAATTCTGATCAGTTGACTAAAGCTTTCATGCTCTTTGCATTCAGAATGTCACAGGACATGTATGCTTTATGACAAGATGTATTCTCAAAGATAAGATACTCATTGCAGGAGTCTCTTGATGGTGCTAGAATTTATGAAGCCTACTGTGTTCTTACACTTCTTGGAGAACTAGCATGGGTAACTGTATTCTTATGTGCTCTGTAAAAGAGACAGTCAAGCCATCATGGGTTTCCAATATTTGACCATCCAAACACGGTTCCTCATTTTCTTCTGACAGCCATAGGAAACAGAAGTGTTTTGGAGGGGTACCACATTTGGCAGCGTGGCCAGATAGCTGTTACTTGCTGAAGATTTTGACAGCTATCACCTTATAAACTCAAAGGGAGCCACTGCCTGAAATCACTGCCTGGCTGTATAGGCACACAGGCATTCTGGATAAACATTCAGAATAAAAGCAGACACTAGCTATAGTCCTTTGGATATGTCTATACATTATTTTTACATCCCCTTCTTCTTCATATTCTCTGTAATAACTGTTGCAATCCCATTGTGAAACTAATAATTCACAAAATGACAAAAATATATAGTCACTGTATAGTCACATAAAATGCTCTCTATGTAAAAAAAGTAACGTTATCTTTGNAGAGACAGTCAAGCCATCATGGGTTTCCAAAAAAAAAGTAACGTTATCTTTATAAAGTGAAGTATTTTACTATGGGGTATGAAGTAAACATAAAAGCTTGCTTGGTTTTATGAAGAAGTGTAATGTACTTTGAAGTTAATAACCACTAATAATCAGGATTAGGCATTTCAAGCAATGCTTGCCTCCCATCTTTTTACATTTCTCAAAAGTCTAAAATTTTTAGTCGTCTTTAAAATTACTGATTTCACAAGTTGCCTGCAAAACATCCCCACTGAAACAAAAAGAAATATGACTTTGTCAAGTTTTAGAGGAAACAGGAGGTAATCAAGGGAAAAGTTTAATCTTAGGGTGGATTTCGAAATTTCATCTGGAAAGATGATTGATGTGCTTTCCCCTCCCACACTGCTCTAACTTTAATCTCACCTGGAGGAAAGAGAATGGGAGCAATCTGACACTTAGCCCACTCAGCTCTGCCTTCCAGACTGCAGCTGGGAGATAAGGATGCAACAGAAGCGTTGCTTCCTCTCACCCCTGGATATTTGGGATGTTCTCTATGGGAGGATAAAGAGCAATTACCCACTCTTGGAATTCATCCTCAAAGTGCTATTAATTTAGATAATTCCTATGTCTTATCTGACTCAGTATGCATGCATGCATGGAAAAGGGCTCATTACCAAAACTCACTGAAAAGCCCTCTGATCCCATCAGCTGGCCTTTACCAGTATTTCCCTGTTCTCCCTGCAGTTAGTGTTTCCTAGACCAACTGTTCTTTGTGGCCAGAAACTGTTAGGCTCCTCTCCGCAGCACACAAGTTTTGACTTGTTAAATGGCATCTGCTTTGCTGCATGTGCCTCAACAGCACATACGCAACAACCATAGCCACCTGTTTCTTAAGGGTTAGACACAAGGTTTCTTCTAATGGAAAAGGTTTCTGTCCCCATCACTGACCTTACACCAGTCAAGAATACCAGATTAGCAAAAACATTATTTAAACTGTTTAAGTGTTACCCATCTCGTTTTGTTTTAAACAGACCAAGGAACACAGGCACCTTAGCTGGAAGGTAAGAGCAGGTGCTAACTAGTCCATCAAACTGAGGATGACTGACAGCGTCTTCAGACAAGCTGTGGTGCGGGTAGAATAAGATGTGCTTACTCATTAGTACATTTCATATCATTCTCATCAAAGCTAAGAGGCCAGCATTCATGGTCACAGGCCCAGCTACGCATGAAGGCTCAAAACAGCCATCTTTCTCAGGAGCATTGTCACTGTCAGGGGTTGGACATTAGAACATTAGCTTAGAGAAAAGACTGACAGTTTTGGAGCAGCACTGTGCTGGGTCATAGTTTTCTCCTACAAAAGGTGCTTCAGATAGGAAAGACAATGGCGACAAGCTTGATGAGGGAAAAATGGTTTACCTTCTGTGTGGGAACCTGTTGCCAGTCACAGAACCCAAGCTTATGGGAGATCACGGACAGAGGAGCAGAAGGTGTCACATCCTTGAGTGAAGTCTAGAAGCAATATGAGGAGGAACAGATTGACACGTTCATAATGCTGTGAGGATATGAATCACTTCCTTCCCCTTGATCACTGACAAAGTTATGAAGTTCGAAATATAGTCCATTAGGCATTACTCTCATCCTGTACCCTTATACTTCAAATGCCTTTCAGACGTAAGGTAGAGCTAAACAGTGGCAGCTGTCTAGAAACTGCCATGGCCAGCGGTCCTGCTCCTGCATTACAGGCTTGCGGGACATTTGTTTTGGGTGATGGGCTATTGCTTTCCTGAATGCATCACATGGGCTGAAAATGATAGTATGCAAAATATTCTAGTGCTGTGCATTGCACATTTAGAGTGCTCCCTCAGAAGTATGCGTTGGCATGCCAAAGGTGTGGTTGCAATCTATCACACTGGCTCATTCAAATTGTCTTAACGTAATTAAAAAGCACAATTAAGCTCCAGGCTATCATTTTTGAAGATCTCCTCTAGGTGTCTTCAAAAATGTTAGTCTGCAACATGCTAGAGCTTTTCAATTGTGTTAAATTAAAACTATCACAACACGCATTCTGTTTGCCCAGCACAGGACCCAGAGGCAGAGCATGTGGTTGCCGTGTTTAAACTGGATGCACCTGAAGAGGAGAAGTGGGAGAACTAGACAGTGTTGTCACTAGCACTACCCACTAATGCCACTTCTCTAGTGAAAACAAAATGAAAGCAGAAAAAGAGAGTGGTAGATTGGGAATAGGGCTTCTGTCTGCAGAAAGGCATTGCAGAGTTCCCACCATTTGTCCAATCTGTGTAGAAAGTTATTTTTAAACTGCTATTTTTGCAACCATCTTTTATACCAAACTTGTTTTCTTTTTCAATGTGAAGTTAAAATCTGTAAAATTCATCATTAGTCTCTGCTACTTACTCTGCTTTGAATCAGAAAATGTCATCCCTGGGAAGCCTGGTCCGTTATTGCATTGGAGAAGACAGACAGCCTTTGAAATTAAGTGACGCAGACTTGGCTGACCACACCAAATTATAAACCACGAGTGCATCCAAGTGTGCATGTGCTTCTGGTTAATTTCTTATGCGAATTGCAGATTCCTATCAGTAGATGGTGATGACGTAGATAATTTGTATTATGGTAATGTTCATAAAATAGTCAATGAGTGGGAATTAACAATTCTGAAGGAGGAAAGAGCTTCAAGTAGAAGAGGGCAGGAGGAAGAGGGCAAAGGAATGCGCATCTCTCTCTCTGGTATTACTGACACTTTGTCTGGTGCATGTTTCAGCTCATATGATCCAGAAGTCTCCTCCTGTACCACCGTACAGTCCTGGGGAGGCTGCAACCCCACCTGACCTTGGTACTCTACCAAAACGTAACAGAAAACAACAATTGTTGCCAAAGGCTTAGAATCTGGGTACTGAGAAGTGAAGGGAAAACAAATGACCTGAAAAAGAATGAAAGATGTTGTAAGAAAATGAAAATTTTAGGAGGAAAAAACCCAAGGAGTCTCAAGTGTGCTCTAAACCACTTTGATCAAGCACGACTAGCATTTATTTCAAGTCTACACCATCATTTAGATGTCTTTGTACCATGGCAGATTTAAGCCTTCAGTTCTCTCCTGTAACACTTGATGTTATATAAGATGTCATTTTAGAAAATATGAGACCGTGTTGGAAACCAATTTCCTGAAGAGCTAGGAATAGAGTCATATCGTTATCTAGGGTTATAGTTGCAGTTCTTGCAATTTTCTTTTTTAATAAACATGGATAACTCCATAGGACTCCAAAGGACAACAAATATTGTCCTTTATCTTATGTCTGGGTTCCAAAGGACAACAAACGCTGTCCTTTATCTTATATCTAGGTTTCAAAATTGTGCAAAAGATGCTTTGTGCAAAAGAGGTCAGAAATCTTCATGAAAATGATGCAAAGTCCTTGATCTAACAACACTTAAAAAAGCCAAAGACACCTTTACAGAGTTGTGTTGTCTGAGAGCTGAGCAGTCAAACACAAGTCATCAGTTAGACCAAGAAACCAAGTAGTTACGTTAGAGCTGTTTACTGGCCCAGGCCCTACGTAGGGCTTGTTGGCTCACGCACAGCGCTGCACTGAGTTACCCCAGTTCTAGACAAGAGCTGCTTTGCACCTTGGTGGTTTGGATCACAGCCAGAAGAGCTCTGTTCCGTTTCCACAGTTTTGTGTAGACAAGCCTGTAGAAGAATCAGCCGTACCAAATACATACGAGTAATACATACATCAAGTTAGACGAGTAAGCATTCATGTATTGATCCTTCTTGAATGCAGGTTACAAATTAATGTGGGGAAGTGAGTTTAGCCAATTCCAAACCAGAACAACAACAAAAAAAAAACCCTAAACAAAACACTTTTTTTCCTTTTAAATTACTTTTGCTGCCTTCTTGTTAGATCATAGATGGTCTGCTTTAGCACCAAGGCTGGGAAAAAACAGATACACACAATAGAAACACAGAATGGTTTGGGTTGGAAGGGACCTTAAAGATCATCTAGTTCCAACCCCCCCTGCCATGGGCAGGGACACCTCCCACTAGACCAGGTTGCTCAAAGCCCTGTCCAGCCTGGCCTTGAACACTTCCAGGGATGAAGCCTCCACAGCTTCTCTAGGCAACATGTTCCAGTGCCTCACCACCCTCACAGTAACCCTGATAGCTGCTCTCTGATAGCAGCCAGTGTGGCAGGTCTACAACAGAAATCATTGAAAGGCAGGTGGCGGGTTTGGGTTGTTTTTTTTTTCCTCTTCGCTGACATGCTGCTCAGAGAAAAGCTGATGGAGTTTTAGCTTAAGACAGCTCATCAGTCCTCCCAGATGCTATGAAGTACGCAAATCGTGATTTCAACACTCCGCAAGGAAAGAGCGGCTCCCTGGGTGACTCTCCCTTGCCCCTGCACCGGATATTAGGAAAAGTTTCTTCACCGAAAGGGTTGTCAAGCACTGGAACAGGCTGCCCAGGGAAGTGGTGGAGCCGCCATCCCTGGAGGTATTTAAAAGACGTTTAGATGTGGCGCTGAGGGACGTGGTTTGGCAGTGTTAGGGGAACGGTTGGGCTCGATGATCTTCAAGGTCTCTTCCAACCAAAAGGATTCTATGATCCTACGACGGGGACGGCCCCTTCCTCAGCTTCGCGCCAGACGGTGCCGCTTGAAACCCAACGACCCGTTACCGGCCCGGACTCGCGTTTCCTTGGAGCCCCTCAGCCACCGCCTCCGTCCGGCTTCCCCCACCCGGGCAGCGACCCACCGGCCGCCCCCGCCTTTGCTTCGGGCGAGAGCGACGGAGAAACTCTGGGTGGGAGCGGTGGCGGCGGGGACGGGTCCCAGTTTTCCCCCTCCTCCTCCGCCGGCTCCGGGCTGAGGGGAGGCGCGCGGCGGGGGGCGGGGAGGGGG